>JAGFZM010005061.1:12136-32953 GCA_017657215.1 Limnothrissa miodon | reverse complement strand
GTTAGGGTTAGTATGGCAGTGTGTGTTGGGGTTAAGATTAGTATTCAGATTTCTGCACAAACCTTCCATCCAGGTCCCAATGGGCCTCTGCCTGTTTTTTCAGAGTGGAAAATAGCAGGGTCCTCATCTGCCTTATAATCCTATAGACAAAGAGTGTGAGGGAAAAAAGAAAAAGAGAAGACATTGAGGATAACAAAGAAAGAGAGATGAGAGGTCAAATTCAACGTTGCTCAAAATATATCACTGACCAGGTAGCACACAGTTTATAATGCTAGCTGAAGCTCTGCTCAAGCCTAATTCTAGAGCTCTGTGAGCATGGCTTGAACTTAAAGATGTCCTGACTTTGTTCGGGGGCACAAAGTTATCATGTCTATAACAATTTCAGACAGTGGAAAAAAATATTCAATATTCAGAAAGGATGTTATTTGCAAAACTAATACTCATTAGAGTGTGGATCGGGCCGACCCGCGACCGACCTGCACCCAACACAGCAGTGTTCGAATCCGATCCGAGTCCGATAGGCATTAAGATATTTGTGTCCGAGTCCGACCGAGCCCGACACACTTCAAAATCACACTATTTTCATAGGCATAGTGCACATTAAAACAAGAGGCCTGGCACAGTTATGTCGGCTAACCAATTTAAATTAATTTAACGTATAACGAAATAGAAATAATAAAAGGTTGTATGGGCCTATATCTGTAAATGAAATGAACACTTCAGGAGCGCTCCCAGTGCTGCAACAACATTAACGTAGCCTAGTTTATTGAAATCATTTTACAAAATTACTTTTACTATTAGGCCTATAAAACAAAGGAATTATTATTGGCTGTGATGTCCCAGATGACTAACAAGCGTTTCATATTTCATGACAGTTCCACAATCCTTACATTGAACATATCCTACAGGTTCATCATTCTCGGCCTTGACAACTATGTAAAACTTTTCCCACACAGTCGACTTTCCTCTCTCATCTTCGATGGTCTTATACTCTCCAGAGGCTAACTACTGTTTGCAATCCATCTTAGCACGTCTCACAACTGTACTTGGGCTGTGCACGTTTCGTTGTTGCAGCAGAAAAATCTCGCACACAGGAAGAAATATGTTATGCTGTTATTTATTTTTTCAATTAGGATCATCTGTCACAAACCTATCACTAAAACGAACATCAAGTCTAATAAGTTGTTTTTCATTTTACATTTCATATGTCTTATCGCGCTGATGTCTGCGTCCGACCCAAGCCCAAACATAAGTTCTAATTATTTGTCCTGTTCCGACGGGTCTAGTCGGCTTCGGTCGGGTTTCCATGCTCTAATACACATATAGATATTGTTATGACTATTTGTTATTAAAGACGTAAAAGTTGAAAAAAATTGCACACAGCATTCTAGAATCTTTGGCCTGAATGTGCAAATGCATTCTGGGATACCCATTCAACAAAATCACAAACTCAGTTGGACTGTCATTACAGGATAGTCACAATTCAAGAATTCAAGATGCTGAAGTGGTTGCAAACACAAACCCTGATGCTACCGCAAATGCTGATGATGATAGTAAGCCTTCTGGACAGTCAGAATAAGACAGTTTCATCATCTGTCAATGCAGTAAGTTTTTTTAAACTACAGGTTAAAAGGCTTAACTGTTAGCTACTGCTGGTCTATCAGCAATGCCAGCAACTAAATAACCTTAATAAACATTGTGACAGATATATAGCCTGTCTGCTCAGCTCTAGAGTAAGGTTAATATGGTTAATAAAACATCACATCCATTTGCACTGATGTTTGTAATTTGAAAATGTTAGGCTAATTAAATTGGCTACAGCTACAGCTTGCAAAAGCTACAGTTCTATTAGGCATGATAATAGTTAAGGCTGCTCATAACTCATAGCTACAACATTGCCAACACTGCAGTTCTGCTACTCATAAGTCAAACTACAGTTGTGGTTTGTATACTTGTGTTTGTTTGCAGCAATGTATTCCAACACTTGACTTATCACCAGACCCACATACAATCATTCACCTGTCACACACAAACTCACCACATCATCCACCTGCGAGCGGTCAGCTATGTCAATAGGAACAACTTCTGCCTCTTCCCATTCTTCTGGGGTAAGCCCATGTGGCTAGCGGATAGACATTGGTTGAAAGAGAAAGAGGAGGAAGGGAGAGAGTTAGAGACAGGAGAGGTAGGGAGGGATAAGAGAAAAAGAGAGAGGAGGGGGAGAGAATCAGAGTTACTTCTGTGTTAGTTGTAGGCTAATATAAATGCAACATGAACTATGAACAGGACACGTTTTCTCTCTCACACAAAGATGTAGACTACAGACATCCACACAAAAACCAGTAAGGCCAGCCTTTACTGATTTTTTCATCACACCAAAACATAGAAAAACCTTTAGCAGCACAGCTACCCAACTACCACAAGTACAAGACAAAACAACATCAGTGCATGGGAAAATTTTAGCAGTAACTCAAGTTAGCACTGACAAAATTTACTAAAACAAGCTGGCACTAACACAAGTTAGCATTTATGCAAGGCTCACACAACTAAATCTACGCCCACACGTACCCGTGTACGTGTGGACAAAGCCCAAAAGTGAGCAGGAATTCACTGTGTATAAAACAGTGTGTGCATGCGTGCATTTGCATTTGTGTTTAGCATTGGCTTACGTTGTGGCTGGTTCCCATGTCTGGTTTGTGCCAAGTCTCGATCTTAATGAAGAAATCATCCTTCATATATTCATTCTGTAAAAAATAACTGCGTTAATTACACATACAAACACCACATAGTGATTAATTGTGCCTTAATCCCTAAGAGTTTACATGTAACAGTGTGTGTGTAGTAGTTTGTGTTTGCATGTGTATTAGCAGTGAGTGAATGAGTGTGTGTGTGTGTGTGTGTGTGCATGTGTGTATATAGGAAGTTTTTTTTTTTTAACTTTTCTAGTACCTACTTGGCCCTACACAGCTCTACTCAAGTTTTTGGTACTGGTTTTCCACTAGTACCTGTTAGGATCTGGTGCCATGTGAAGTGGGTGTGGTAAATACCGTGATGTCGATTTAGGCATCTAAAAAGTCTTATCAGACTGTCAGTGTTGTGTGATATATCATTGCCTTTCAGTAGCCTAGGATTGTTTAAACCCCGGACACATCCAGAAGAGCAAAACTTAGAAAAAATCTGAAACAAAAATGTGATGAAAAATGTATCCAGCCTTAAACGCTAGATAGGGCTATGTATCTGAGTAGTCAACTTTACGTCTGGGTTGATACTTTGCAACACTAGAAAAAGGACCAGAAATCGTGCCTGGTACCTGGTACTAGTGGAAATGCACCAAATAAGGGCAGAGTAGAGTGGTGTAGGACCGAGTATGTACTAGTAGAAAAGCGGCATAACACCAGTGTTTGTGTGTACATCAGTGTTTCTAAAAATGTGGTCCGCCAGCGACCTCTAGTGGTCCGGAATCATAAATAAAAGATGTGTTAATTTAGTGTTTCCCAGCTGGATATATATGAAGATTTTGCCTATTATAAGGGTAAAGATGAGAAACACAGGTGTACATGCATGTGTGCATGTGAAACAGCAGGACTTACCGTAACAACTGGAAATAATGAAACAGCCGCAGGAGAGAATGACAAAAAGAACGTTAGTTCAAACACGCACACTCGAATAATAATAATAATAGTGATAATAATAATAATAATAATAATAATAATAACATAATAATAACAACAGTAGCTTTCACATACTCTAAGACTGAGAGAGACTGTGTGTGTGTGTGAGAGAGAGTACTCACTGGTACGACAGTATGGGTAGGCATTCCAGGCCTTCTCATGGAACACCAAAGCTCCCTCAGGAGCAAACATTTGGATGAACCCTGGCACCTTACTGCAAGCACAATAGCACATGTTAGCAAACCTAACTGTGTGAGTGTGTGTGTGTGTTTGTGCGTATTGCAGAATTGTCATAGGTTGATACAATGCCCTCTTCCTAGAGAGAGTGAGAGAGTTTGCGTACTTTCCTTAGCTGTGCATGTAATAGAAAGAGACAGTAGAGTAAAAAAAAGTAAGTGAGTTTGTGTGCTTTGCCCACCTGTGTATATGGTAGATCTTATGAGTGTACTGTCCCTTTTCTCCATCCTTCTCGTAAGGTTCGTTCCGGAGGATCTCGATCCCCTCGCCGCCGCCCGTGTTGTTCTTGCTGGCCTCCGCTACTGAATACAGCTGGCCGACCTGATACTGGGGTTTGGGTGGGGAGGGGTTACATAAGCTAGGAACTAAGGACGCTTCTCACTATCGCGCATCAGTGGGGGAAATAAACAACGCCACTCGCCGTCAACACACTCGCTACAGAAGGCTTATCCAACAAAAGCGACATGCATCGCTGGTTTTCTCTCCGGTGGTTTACAGGCTACCGGAAAGATATAAGTGTCCACCCGGCTAACTTAGTTACAATAGTTGATCAGACACCACCAATGCCTGGCTAAATACTGTACATCTATTAGAATACAGAATGACTGCATATTCCTTACCTCTTCTACCGAACACGGCAACAGGACTTGGCTGGGGAAAAGAGAGAGAGAACCATGATGTTAGAATAACGGACTCGACTGATGCTAAGCATATCAGCCCCCCATCGGCTAACAGCCGCTGCCCACCCATCCGCCCCTGGCCGCACCGCACCGTGCACACAATCCCTCTGCTTGAGCGCTGGGGAGCGCGTCGGAATCAGTTGACACAGATCCTTCACACTTTCTCTGGAAATTTTGTTTTTATCTAATGGGACATACATGTTCCACGAACACTGTCGAATAGAGTATACCAATTCCGCAGTGGTCAGCGTAACAAAATATCTTGCCCTGATAGCGTCAAGGCTAGCTAGTTAGCAAGGAGGCTAGCTAGTTTGTTGTTAGCCAAGGCTAGCTCGCCCAATCACTGCCAGACATTACCGTGGACGATTATGTAATATTGAATACACATAAACAGCTTTCTGTCCCTGCTTCCCGTAACGCACAATTATAAATGTAAAACAATGATAAAATGCTTATGATAAGTACTTACTATTCCTTAACGAGTACCATCCTGACTCTCAACAGAACGGCACATCCAACAACAGAACACAGCCGCCGGAAATTGTACAAGCGCGTTCCCGGCGTAACTGTATGGGCATGAGCAACAAGGAGCGAATAGCAGTGAGCCCGCATTGAGAAGGGAATCATCTCTCTCTCTCTCTCTCTCTCTCTCTCTCTCTCTCTCACACACACACTCACACACATACACACACACACACACACACACACACACCAGAACGGACAACCTGGTCAACAAACTGCTGTTATCACCTCTTTGTACCCCTAACCTTACATATGTAGGCTATAATAATAAAAAATCATTTTGTCTAAACAATAATCTAAACATTGGGTATGTATGAGAGCTGTAGGATAAACGATGAGAATAGCAAACTGGCATCTATAGGCATAGTCTATATACAAAGATCTTTATTGTTTTCACTGTTCATGCACGCCTCACTGCCAGACAAACAAACCCTCCCCTCACCTCCACCATACCCTTGTAGTAGCCTAAGCTATCCCCAAACCCACAGCAAGCTACATAAATCCACACATAGAAAGGACAGCAATGACAGGGGAAGCGTTTAGCACTACTCAGTTAGTCACCACCGTGTTTCATTAAGAGCCACAATGGCAGAAAGAACAAAGATCTTCCCAAAACACACGTTTCCAGGCCCAAGGCCAGTTATTATTGCATTTTATAGATGCGAAGCCTAGGGATGCTTGAATTTCCTAAAGGATAAATGAGGTATTATGTAATCTCATCCGACATTTATAAAACCTTTTATTTTAACCTGTTATTACTGTATTTTAACCTTTTTATTACCGTTTATTAAACCTATACAGCCATAGGAATAATACATTTGGGCTTATTAATGTACTTCCATAGGCCCCTAATAACTATCATGACAATGTCCTCCCAAGTTTTAGGCATGTAACACCACTATATGTTTCTCAGGGAAAAGGTACA
Organism: Limnothrissa miodon; assembly: GCA_017657215.1. Classification (NCBI taxonomy): domain Eukaryota; kingdom Metazoa; phylum Chordata; class Actinopteri; order Clupeiformes; family Clupeidae; genus Limnothrissa; species Limnothrissa miodon. Next base: position 26,918 of record JAGFZM010005061.1, on the reverse strand, counting down.
AAAGCGTAGCTGCCCGTATCTCCAGAATAGGGAAGAGTTTCTTCCTTCAAGCAGTGAGACTGCTGAACAAAACAGGACTGTTGCACTAACACTGTTAAACATGACTGTTATGGTGTCACACTGATCTGACAATATATGCACAATGTACCCTCTGCTTAGATACCAACATACTTGCACCCTCTGCTGCTTAATTATAGTACTAAACTGAATGTACACCTGAATTATGCTGCTAAATATCATTCTACCTACCTCAACCCTGTTTTGTTCAAGGTTTTACAATGCCTGTTTGTTGTCTTGTCTTGATGCACTTTACTTATATTATATTGTATGTGCAGTTGACGTACCTATGTAGCATCCTACCCTATGTAACTATAGCATCCATACAGTAATTTTAGCCTATGTGCACCATACATAGCCTGTCTAAAATGTCTTTTTTTGTTTAATTTATTAATTTATTGTTATCTTAATGTAGCGCCACTTGGATCCATGGTGGAACATTGTCTCATCTCACTATATACTGTGTATAGGGGTGAAATGACAATAAAAAACACTTGACTATAGGGTGAAGATTTTACAGTTAATAATCCCTATTTTCCACTCGGAGGCAGGAGACCCTCTGGGCTATGCACTCTGCTGGGGTGGGATATGTGCAAGCATTCGGCCAGGACACCAGGGGGCGCACTGAGGGGAAACTTACGTTATTGGGAGCATCTTTATTAGCATCTTCATTAGATTCAAGTTAAAGAACACGACAGCTACCACCTACTTCAAAAAAAAGTGTACTTGCACACTTGCACACTAACACACACAGTCTCACTATCCTTATTACCTACAAGTGACAAAATCATGGCAACCAAAAACAAATAATCAGAACTATAATGAAAAAAAAACTGAAAATTTTATCGTATAGATGACTGAGGAATATTTTTTTGCCATGCTTACTCAATTTGTATGGGGAAAAATGTTTTATCTTTGATGGAGTAGATCTCTTTAACTTGACCCACTGGTCTTTAAGCCTTGCTGGTGAGGTAAGAAGTCGAAGCAAAGACAACAGTACAATATTGAACTTTCAGTTCTCCTTGATACAGAACCACAGGTTTCCCCCAGGAAGAGTTAAAGTTATTAATGAAGCACACCAGCCTTCCAACCATTGGTTTAGTGAAAATACTCTGCTGAATATTTTTAATCGCATTTAATAGGTACAACAGCAGAGTTGTTGAGTCATTGTTTGTGTCAACCTACACAGGGAAATGAAAGTCATTTTGGTTATCTCTGACTGCCTTATTTGAAAATCAGTGTGGAGAACTTTCCAACTTTCCAATGTGTCTAGCCACCAGTACTTTCAAATGGTCTTTGATTTTGCTAGTTTTAGCCCCAGAGATTGAAGTGACTAAAGCTGATGGAGTTGCTAGCTTTAGCCCCAGAGATTGAAGTGACTGCGGAAAATTGAGTTGAATAGCTTCATGTTTTATATTCTATTAGCACCAATTACCAGAGTTTTATCTTGGTTGGGAGAGTTACTTAAAGGGAAGAAGAGAGTCTGCTCAGTGGCCAAATGTAAATGTACTATATAAAACTGCTTCTTTGGTTCTTGATTGATTTACATTTATGCATTTAGCATAGCGACTCACAAAAAGAGGATAACAATCAAGCTACATAGCAGAAACCTTAAAGAGCATAGTGCTAGGGAATAGTGCTTCAGATCAATTTAGTGCTAGGATAGAAGATGTTCTCTGAATAGCTGGGTCTTTAAGAGCTTGTTGAAGGCCTCCAGAGATGGCCCTGTTCTGATTGTTTTTGGTAGGTCATTCCACCAGCGTGGGACGACACATGAGAAGAGTCTGGATTGCCTTGGGCGAGGTGCCGGGACTGCTAGTCGACAGTCATTGGAGGACCGGAGTTGTTGGGGGGTAGCATGAGAATTAATGAGAGCGCTTAGATAAAAAGGGGCAGATCCTCTAAGCACTTTGTAAGTCAGCATCAGTGATTTGAATTTGATGCAAGCCACCAGAGGCAACCAGTGGAGCTCGATTAGCGGAGGGGTGACATGCGTCCTCTTCGGCTGATTGAAGATGAGACGCGCCGCAGCATTTTGGATCATCTGAAGTGGCTTGATGGCACAGGCAGGAAGTCCTGCCAGAAGAGCATTGCAATAGTCAAGGCGTGAGAGGACCATAGTTTGAACCAGCAATTGGGAGGCTTGTTGAGTTAGGTATGGTCTGATCTTTTTGATATTGAATAGTGCAAAGCGGCAGGCCAGGGCAACAGAGGCAACATGGTCATTGAAGGTTAGCTGGTCATCAATCATAACACCCAGGTTCCTGGCTACCCGTGAGGGAGCAAGAGACAAGGAGCCAGAGTTGATGCAGATGTTGTGGTGGATAGTTGGTTTAGCGGGGAGGACTAGCAGTTCGGTTTTTGAGAGGTTTAGCTGGAGATGATGGTCTTGCATCCATGCAGAGATGTCAGAGAGGCAATCTGAGATTCGTGTTGGGATGGTTGGGTCATCGGGTGAGAATGACAGATAGAGCTGGGTATCATCGGCATAGCAGTGGTAAGAGAAGCCGTGCTGGCGAATGATTTGGCCCAAAGAAGTGGTATAGATGGAGAAAAGAAGGGGGCCCAACACAGATCCTTTGGGCACTCCAGTAGCAAGGTGGTAAGGCGCAGACGTGTGTCTTAGCCAGGATACTTTGAACAGTTGCCCAGTGAGGTAGGATTTGAACCAGCAGCATGCATCACCCTTGATGCCCATGTTTGACAGTATAGATAATAGAATACTGTGGTTTACTGTATCAAATGCAGCTGACAGGTCAAGCCGGATGAGTACAGATGACTTTGATTCCGCTCTGGCTTCTTTTAAGGCTTCAACCACAGGCTTCAACTTAAGGCTTCACTGTATTACTGCGCAATCAAACGTCAATTAAAAACCGTTACAATTGTTCAGTGGTCTGCAGTGAAGTTGGAAAAGTAATCCGATTACTGATTACTCGGTTCAAAAGTAATCAAATGACTCATTTCTAATAACTTCCACAAAAAGTAATCAAATAGATTACTTTTAGTTACTTTTTGTGACTTTTTGTGTCATTCCTGCATGCGAGCTACAGTGAATGTGATCTCTAAATTAGACTAAACACTATAAGACTACAACTACCCATCTCATTCCAAGATGTTTTTCTGTAAAGTGACATTATAAAGTGACAAAATTATCCCTAACACTCAATTTTACACAACTCGCCTATTAATAAACCAATAAAAACATTTTGAGGTCACAGGGTTTGTAAGGCTTGCAAGCTCAAAACATGCCAAAAGTACCCTATGCTAAAGGGTTCAGGCTAAAACACTCAAGGCAGGTGACTGCATCATGAAACATGCAAAGAAAAGAGTTTTTTTGAGTCTGGATAGAATTGTCGTTTCTGTGGTCATTTGCCGATCCTACCCCATCTCTCTCGCCCATTCATTTTTTTCAGTCTGTCTCTCCACTATTACTATCTGAATAAAAGGCAAACGCCCCAAAAAAATATCTAAAAAAAAAAAAAAAGAATTGTCGTTCGTTTATTCAGAGCGTCACACTTTCAAAGTGTTTAGAGCGTGTTCAGAGCGTACATCCACCACTCCGGCTGAAAAGAGAGAGCAGCAGAGCGTAACGTCTGAATGAAAACAGTGCTAACTGCTAGACAAAGTTTTTAGGAAATAGACCAGTTCTGGATTGATTTATGAATTAAAGCTCATAATTGGCAGGTAAAAAAAACGATCATAATCGTTCATGGTCCTGACTTGTCAAGCAGCTGATAGCCTACATTAATCGCTATTTTAACCTGCTGGTTTATGTTCATTGTATATATTGTATGTATTTCTCAACGCACCCAGAATATCAGAAACAGACCAAGCTAGTTAATGCCTCCTCCTCCACCCCACCTTTTGGAGATAGCCTATAAATCCCATGCATTCTCAATATCTTTTAGAATGTCGTCAATTTTAAGGGTTAAAATATTGATTGCTGAACTGCTGAAAATGTGCGGCCCAACTTAAGATCTTGGTTCTGAAATGTGGCCCAAATGAAATGTTAATTGAATAGCCCTGCCTTACACACACAAACATACATATAACCCACTGTAAATGGAATACAGTGATGTGTATAGTGCAATCCTTCAAGAATACAGAAGAAACAAACAGAAGTGTTTGCTCCACCCAAATCTGGCCATCCTGACAGGAGATGAAGAGGCTTCATCATTTGGATGGGCTAGCATGGCCACCAGTAACCAGGACTATCATTCAGTTGTTTAGTTACAACACAAGTAGGAATGGTGGCAGTGTTTCTGGCAGCATCATCCAGAGCTCCGGTCTGATCCCTGATGTTCTACCGCCTATACCACACACAGAGCTCTGCCTGCTACCTCCTCCATCAGAAAAGCTGTGCTGATCCTACCAACATCATCACCACCAACAACACTGCATCATATTTGCACTGGTTCCGTTTGTTTGATAAATGAGGGCCACTGTGTTTGAATATTAGTGTGGTTCGAGAGGGTGCGTGGTACAATATTGACTAATGCCATTTATTTGCTTTTGTGTCATATCTTTTTTTCTCTTTAATTGAAGTTCTGAGTTCAGTGTTACTCAGCTGTTCAGGGCCTATCATCATGACTTCATTCTTCCAGATGTTAATTTCCTTTAGGTAGACTTCAAGTTTTATTACTGGTGTAGTCATTAGGTTTCATAGAGAGGTATATAGTATCTGGGTGCCATTTGCATAAGAGTGGGAAGTCATGCCATGTTTTCTTATAACAGATCCCAAAGGTATACATAGAGAGGGAAAATGACAGGGGACCGTAATGAGACTTGGGGTACATCATACTTCTCTTCAGTGTGACATGATGATTCATTATGTGCATGTACAAAATTGATTCATTGTGTGCATGTAAAGACTTGTAGGTTTCCTGGATGTTGTTTCTTTTAAGATGGTACATATTTGCTTAAACAATACTTTTTAAACAATTTTGGGAGGTAATACAAATGGAAGGTTGATATGGGTTGGTAAATATCCAGGACATCAGGGATGGGGTCAGTGTTTTGATAGATGTCTTAATAATAGATATCTTGAAAGGTATGTGAACCATACCTTGAACTGTCATGCTATGTATAAGTGAGTGTTTTATAATATTAAGTATTTGTTCAATATAGTTATATTTGTGTGTGTGTGTGTGTGACTGAGAGAGGCACTCTAATTGAATTTGTTTAGGTGTTCCGAAGCTCTGCATAGCTACATTTAGACTCCAAGTAATTTGATAAAAATCCAATTTGACCTTGACTCACTGCATTCTGTACACACACACACACATACACACACACACACACACACACACACACAGAGAGAGATACATTTGTATGCATGCACAGTAATACATTCACCAGCACAAGCTTAAAAACATCCACATCACCTGGCTCCTGCACAGATACACACACACCAGCATCACCTAGATCCTGCATAAACACACACACACACACCAGCATAACCTAGTTCCTAGTTCCTGCACAAGTACACACCTGGACCAAAGCACACACACACATACACCATGCATCACCTCGTTCCTGCACAGTTATACACACACCAGCATCACCTAGTTCCTGCACAAACAGACACACACACACATCAGTATAACCTGGCTCCTGGCACAAACATGCACAAAAAACAGACCATCACCTGGTTCCAGAAAAGCTGCTGAGTTAGTTATGGAACTTCTCACCTCCCCTCCCTTCCTTCCTCTGTCTCTCTCTACTTCTTATTCTCGTCTTCCTCCCTCCTTCTCTTTTTCTCTATATTATAACCTACTCCATCCATCTGCCTCTCAACTGCTCTCTTCCTCCCTTTTCTTCTCTCCTCTTCTCTGCTCTTCCCTAGCGGCCCACAAAGCTCCCTTTGTTGTCATGAACTTGGACATGCCGTGGCTGGCGCCTGTAGGGAGAGAGAGGGGGCGGGGGGCATTTCAGCGCGCGGAAGAGACTCACGGGACAGATAGAGGGAGCTCTCCGGTACGGTCTAGTGGAGCTCAGCACACGAGTGCTCAATTTGCTCAGCTGCGCGCTACACACTGAGGACTGACGGCGCAAGGGATTTACGGGCTGGGCGGAGGTAGAAGCGGAGAGCACGAGCTGCTCAATCAACGGAAAAAGTGGAGAAGGGGAAAAACACAGGACCTAGACATGAGTTCCACTCACATGGTCCCATTACGGATAACTTAAGTCTTTATGTGTTTTTAACTAATCTTAGTTAGAAGTTCTTTACTGGACCCTCCCTAGCTGCGCTCGAGCTAAACAGTCCCGCTGTCCGATGAATGGAGTCGCATTCTGCCTGGTCGGAATCCCACTCCGTCCCGAGACTGCGGTATGTATGCAGCTGCCGTTTCCCGGTGAGAGAATGTTCATGGGCTCTCTGTCTGAAAGCGTGTGGGTATGTCTAGATGCTGTTGTTTTCTTGTGTGTCGGACAGCATGATTTGCTAAGAGGATTAGCTCTCAGTGTGCTGAAGAGACGGAGGAGTTAGAAAGTGCATAGAAGCCACAAACATGAGTGTTTTAAAACCCAGCATTGCTCGTCGCCAAGTCCGCCCAGAACGTTTGGGATCTAGTCTATGTGCGAGGAGTCAGCGGAGGTTTCCTCACGAGCCGCTCCCTCTCCAAGCTGCGACGTGTCAGACTTTGGCGAAAACCCCGAACGCACCGGAATGTAGCCTACAGAGAGCTGTCAAAGTCTGATAGGAGTCCTTCTACGAGATGCTCTTTATTTGACCCGCAGTTTTCGCTACTCGCGTCTCGCTGTCCTTCGTGTATAGTGAGGCGAGTGTTTGCCAGTCGCGAACATCGCGCGTGCTCCGCTGCGGTGCAGCTGTCCGAATGCATCGTCATGCTGCTCCGAAGCAGCTCCGCAGCGCGAGCCACTGATAAACACAGTTGTGTCAGCCGACGTTGTCCTATTGCGCGCGACAGTCTGGTGAATGATTCGCGCCACACCTGGAGGTTGCGTATGCGTCTTTGCGTATGGGCAACAGAAAGGCTAAAAAAGATCTAATTATTAGACAGATGTGCCCTGGAAATAATTACTTCAGTATTGGATCTACTAGTTTTGTCATATTGTGCAGGTCTGATTTCATTTACATAAACAATTCACACCATAGGAAACGGCCTGTGTGTGCTTGTGTGTGTGTGTGTGTGTGTGTGTGTGTGTGTGTGTGTGTATGTGTGTGTGTGAAAGAGAGTATAACGGTGTGTGTACGTACATTATGTGTGTGTGTATGTTTGTGTGTGTGCATGTGTGTAAGAATGAGAGAACGAGAGAGTATGTGTGTGTGTATGTGCATGCATGTATGAAGAGTTGAAGAGTGTCAAAGTTGTAGAATAGTACTTAAGGGCTGTTTATCGTCGAACACCACCAACCAAATTCAGTACTAGAACCATCGAACACCACCAACCACTGTTCCAAATTTAGTACTAGAACCATCGAACACTACCAACCACTGTTCCAGAATCAGGTCAGGACGTTGAGGTGCTTGTAGGATTGACGTTGGCGTGTGTATAGGACTGATGTTGAGGTGTTTCTTGGACTGATGTTGGGTTGTTTCTAGGACTTATGTTGGGGTGCTGATGTTATAAGACTGACGTTGGGGTTTTGCATGGCCTCTGTGGCAACGTCCTCTTCTCTCTCTCTCTCTCTCTCTCTCTCTCTCTCTCTCTCTCTCTCTATGTCTTCTTTTTACTCTGCCTCTCCTGTCACACTCCTGTCCTCCATGCTGGGAAAGTTCTCTAAATGGCTTAACTGAGGCCTTTTTGTAGTTTTGTAAGTAAGTATTTTCAGGTGTAAGTGTTTTCAATTGCACAGTGTTTTTTTTTTCTCAATGGTACCCTGAGATTTAATTTTTGAACAAAGTGTCAAGTGTATGAAAGTGTTTAGTGTGCAGGAGCAAGTGTTTTGCAAAAAGGAGCAAGTGTTTGTAACATGTGGCAACACTTTATTTAATAGTATAGTAACAACAACTTCAAGTTACTTTGTTTTAAACATGTGTGTCTGTGGTGTTCAAGCAATGGGTAAAAACAGTGGGTAAAAACAAAGTGTTAATTTGCCATAATTGTGCATGGTTTATTTCCCAGTGTTGTGGGGTTTTCCTTGTGTGTAAAGATTTGACTCAATAAGCCAAGCAATGGGCAAAAATGCTATTATTGGTGTTATGTGGTTATGTGTGTGTGTGTGTGTGAAAGAGAGCGAGAGCGAGAGAGAGAGAGAGCAACAGATGTCCTATATGCTTGTTGGTACAGATGTCTGGACCAGACAGGTGAAACCGGCTCAACATCTCCTGTAACATCTATATTCTCTGTGTGTGTCTTTTGTGTGTGTGTATGTGTTAGTTTGTGTGTGTTTGTAAATGTGTGGAAGTGTGTGTGTGTGTGTGTGTGTGTGTGTGTCTTTGTGTATGTGTCTGAGTTTGTGTATATGTGTGTATATTTGTAATTGTTTGTGTGTGTGTGTGTGTGTGTGTGTGTGTGTGTGTGTGTGGTTTTGTCCCGCCTTGTGCCGTCCTGACTGACTTAATGTGTTACATTTATAGATGCATGAGTTGTACATACTTGTGCAGATCATCAAAATTATTATTCTAACAACTTGTACCCATTTGGATTTTCCAAATATATGGTCTAACCGTGTTATTTATTTGGGAAAGTGTGAATTTAAATGTAAGTTATGTATTACCTATTTTTCAGATATAAGGGTAAATTCAATGCATTTCAATACATTTAAACGGTAGAATATTTAGTTTACTACCACTTGACCTCATGGAATATAATGTTGCACCCAAACACTGTATATAATCTAAGTCTAACACACTCACACACACCCACACAAACATTGTATGTGAGACTGCTAGTGTTACATCTAATAAGACATAAGTTATTTAATACAACATTTAGTTATTTAGTGCACACTTTTAGTGCGCAGATATTAGGTATACCGTAAGAATAGTCCCTACTTAGTATTTAAGTTGAGCATTTAAGACAGACAACACACAGCAATAGATGGGGCATAGGTAGACTGATGGAATAGCTGTTGAATACTGACCCCTAGTGGCTTTGTGCATTTACTGATGGGAATGGTGGTTGAATACTGACCCCTGTGGCTTTGTGCATATATTGATGGGGATAGTAGTTAAATACTGACCCCTAGTGGCTTTGTGCATATACTGATTACATTTACATTTACATTTATGCATTTAGCAGACGCTTTTATCCAAAGCGACTTACAAAACGAGGATAACAATCGAGCTACATAGCAGAAACCTTAAGGAGCATAGTGCTAAGTGATAGTGCTTCAGTTCATTTTAGTGCTAGGATAGAAGATGTTCTCTGAATAGCTGGGTCTTTAAGGGGTCTACTGATGGGGATAGTGGTTGAAAACTGATCCCTAATGGTGTTATGAGTAGACCTGTTTGGCTCTCACAGTTTTGTACAGTAGGTTCTGTGTAATTACAGAGATCAACTACACACCTCAGTTAATATTCTCAATCAACACTGATATTACATACTATATTATGCTGATTGATAGACAATACATCTACCTTCTGATAGAGACTGTTAGTGTTACGTGTTGATGTTTGTCTGTGTGTATGTACAGTTTGTGAATGGCCCAGCTGAGGTAAAGCAGAGACATGTGTGTGTGTGTGTGTGTGTGTGTGTGTGTGTGACAGAGAGAGAGAGAGCAACAGATGGTCCTGTATGCATGTTGGTACAGATATCAAGACCAGACAGGTGAAACCGGCTCAACATCTTCTGTAACGTTTTTATTCTGTGTGTGTGTGTGTGTGTGTGTGTATGTGAGTGTGTGTGTGTAATGATAGGGTGGGTATTTCTGGTGCTGAGAGGGACTATGTGATTGAAACCCAACATGCTGAGACACATCCCCCCATACTTCTTTCTCTCTGTTTCTCTCTTTCCTCCCTCTTTTCATGTCTGAACAGGCCCCAGTGTTCTTGTTTATCTATCAGATACACACACACACACACACACACACAAACACACGCACACACAAAGGCCCCGCTCAATGTTCTTCTTCATCTATGAGATACAGACACATACTCACACTGATACACACACACAGACAGACACACACATGCACACACACAGACACACACACACACACACACTTACAGACAGACTCTCTCTGTACTATTCTCATGAGATAGAGACTATATGTACTTAATAGATATAACACACACACACACACACACACACACACACACAAAGACATACATATAGACTACTGTACTGTATAAATCAGTGATGTCAAAGTCAAGTACATCAGGGGGCCAAAAACGAAATTTGCTACAGGTTTATTGTGCATGTTTATTAAAACATATAAAGACCAGACAAAGACCAAAGACCAAGATCTAACACAGTGTACCGTATACTATTTAATGAATAAATAAACCATCCAAGTGTGACTCTTTCAGCAATTTCAAGTCAAAACAGGCTCACAGACAACAACAAAGTCACACTTTGTGTTACATATCTATAAAGACATAAGAAATAGCCAGCAACTTGCCTGTACATCTATAGACCAGTGTTTCTCAAAGTTTTTCAGACCAAGAACCACTTAGTCCAAAAAAATCAAAACTTCATTTTTACCTGCTCTCTCCAACTCATCTTTACCCTTTTAATAGGCTAATATTTATGTTCGGCCAGCTGGGAAACACTAAATTAACATATTTTTTAATTGATCCTCTCGCGGACCACTAAAGGTCGGCGGACCACACTTTGAGAAACACTGCTGTAGTAAGAAATAGCTAGTAACATGCCTAGAGCCTACACAAGAAATAGTTAGTGCCTCTAGAATGAGAAATAACTAGCGAACCACAGCTAGCAAACCCATACATATCTTTAGATATAATAAATAACCAGTGACGCACCCGTACGGAGGGGGGTTGCTGAAAGTTGTGTGTGTGTGTGTGTGTGTGTGTGTGTAGTGCACAGTGACTCTGAAATGTGTGTGTATGTGTTTGTGTGCACAGTGTCTCTGTGATGTGTGTGTGTGTGTGTGTGTATGGGGTGGGGGTTTGTGTGCAGAGTGTCTCTTTCCTGGGTGTATGTGTGTGAAGGTATGTGTTTGTGTGCACAGTGTCTTTGTGCTGTGCTGTGCTGTGTGTGTGTGTGTGGGGGGGGGGGTTGTGTGTGGGTATGTGTTTGTGTGCACAGTGTCTCTGTGCTGTGTGTGTGTGTGTGTGTGTCTGCTAAGAGCTAAAACCCTCATGCTCATTACAGTTTTTCTCAAATGGTAAAACACATTTCACAAATGTTTCCTCCATGTTCCCCAATGTCTAAACTCAACACCCTTTGTTGAAGCTACATGAACACAACCACACCTTCTCACTTTCACACCAAAAGAGCAGCTCGAAGCTTTCTAAAATGTAAACACTATACACATCAATACACACTACAGCAAAACAATTGAAAACTCAATGCTCAATTTGTGAGAAGGTTCTTTGTTTCATAACTGCCAATGCATGTTTTCAGAAAACAGTAACGGATCTTCTTAGATCTCTGCAGAGAATTAGGCATTTAGATTTTTGAGTTTCGTATGATGAGTATAAATCTATAGAAAATTCTGCATGTACACTATTGTAACACAACTACATGTAAATGCAAAAACGGAATATATTGCACGACAGTACTCTTGAAAACACGATCAAGTTTTTTATTTACTTTATTCACACCACACACACCACAATCACTGTATCTCTCACTCTATTTTCATGTTGCTGAGCTGCATCAAGACACATGAATGAATGAATGACGCCAGGTGTGTTCATTGTGTTCAAATATTGCTGACTGTGGCAAGCATTTTGCATCACATGAGCTTTCATTTGCGAATATGAGCAGAGTTCTTTTGCAACATGTGTTTTAGCATGGAAAAATGTGTTTAAATTTATGAGAATGGAGGATTGTGTTTTGTGAATTGTGTCTTCATGTGAAATGTGTTTATGATATTGGAACATGATGGCTAGATTTAGTAAATGTGTTTAGACCACTGGCCATTTGGGTTAGAGGATTGGCTTTTGTGTTTTAGCATTTGAGAAAAACTGTAATAAGTTGTTCACTGATAAACTGATGCTGATCCTTGCAGGCTTCCGTACACAGAGATGGGCTGGGCTCAACAAATGACAGCCCACGACCCATGCTGGGCTCAACCAATGACAACCCACGACCTGTGCTGGAGGGCCGGTCTGCTGTCCAGTGGGCAGGGCCAAAGACTCTGCTGCTGCAGAAGACAGACAGCTGTCAAGGCTTTGGGTTCACCCTACGCCACTTCATAGTCTATCCTCCCGAATCAGCCCTACGGGTAACACACACACACACACACAAAGATACACACACACACACACACACAGTAGTCAGCCAGTTGCCTACTGTACCCCTGGATTCATGTAAGAAATAAATGAAAATGTAAGTGTGGTTTAGACATCCCACTTTGTATAACCCATTCAACACAATGTTTTTAAGTTCTGTACGTGCAATTGGCACCATGTGTACGCGCACATCCACAGTTGCTAGGCCAGACTAGATAGAACAATCCTGCTTCTTAATTTAAAGCCTAATCTCATTTTTGGTCTTGTTTACAAATTTTGATGGAATGTCAATTCCACAACTTTAAACCATTTACAATTGCAAGTGTAGGTAAGATTTATCTGTTTGAATCTCACTGTCCTATTCTTTTTCTGTCTCATTCTCTCTGTCACTCTCACTCTCACTTATTGTGTCATTCTGTCTTTCTCTCTCTTTCTCTCTCTCTATCTCATTCTGTTTTCCCATTATTCTGTCTCACTCTCTCTGACTCCCTTTCTTTCTTTGTCTTCTTTTCTCTCTATCTCCCTCCCTCCATCTCTTTGTCTCTCTCTCCATCTTTAGGATGAAATCAACGGGAATGAAAGAGGTGAGTACATAGACACACACCCAAACACAGACTCTGACACACAAACACAGTCATAACCAAATAAATGTGCGCACACACACACACATACACACATACAGTACACTTATATGTAGACACTCCCACCCTCATACACAGTCACTCAGACACACACAAACATTTCTAGACACCCACACACTCATACCCATACACAGTTCAGATCCCCAGCCCCTAGTGTTGGTTTGAGTATTGCAGCCCCTGTGTTGTCTTTCAAGAACAGATTTTCAGGGGGAGAAAGCTATTCAATCAAGGGGAGATACCTATGATTTGATTAAAAAATAAAATCATGCTAAAATGCTGCAGAATCTCATAGAGCACCTTTAAAAGAGTAAGTGAGAAGCAGGGGCGTGTTGAGGGAGCTTATGCTGAGGAGGTTTGCTTGACAAAGGTCTACAGAGAAAACAGAGTTCAAATAAATGGACCATTTAGCTACGCTGCAACGTAATGCAACACTTTTTTTGAGTTACAGTACATATCACAAAACGTTCCAGAACAATTCATCACCCATAGGAATTAAAAAATGGTTACCACTTGATCTGATTAATACTCTCTAACTAATAAGAAATACGTTAATGTAGCTTGTAGTTTAAAATAAAAACTTATACATGGTTGTTTGAGCCTGTTTGAGGTCACTATGTGCTATCTGTAAGGAAAAGATCCAGAAAAAACAGAATATCCAGGTAACAGAATGGGGCACATCAGTTAGTTACTGTGGCCTATTTAGTGTAAGCTCAGGTTCAGTAATGTATATGTTGTATCACATTTTCTTGCTTAGTTATGAATTGATTCATAACCGATTTCTTGTTTAAACATGGCCAAATCTTTTCACATGCACAAAGCATGTGCATTAACAAATCTGTTCAAGAGGCTAAGCCACCTCTTTATTACAAAGCTAATCAAAGTCAAAGTTCAAGTCAGTTTTATTTGTCAATTTCTTCAAATGTACTTGATATACAAAGGAATCAAAATTACGTTTCACACTTGTCCCATGCATAGACGTTGACAGCAATAAAGTGTAGATGCACAACAAAAACAGTTCTAAACATTAAGGTAATGTTAAGTAAAAAAAAGCGCAAGTAGGCTTAGGGCATTATGTAGTGACGTCCCTGTTGCAAAATATTGATGATGTACAATGGAATGTCAGTTGTCATTGATAACGTATTAAAGCCAAAGGACTTATTCATCAGCAATTTGATATTTTCCTTGCTGAATGCGAGCACCACCGTCTACCTTACCACATTGAGGATCGCTCGTTAAGTTGCAGGACTGTGTTGAAACGTTTCTTTGATCTGTGTGAAGAAAAAGCTGAATTTGTTATTTTTTTTAATTTTATAGCCATGTTGGTATCTGCCAATATCTGTTTTGGTCATGGTTTGCATTTAAAATCAATGTTGAGCAAACCAGTTTTACTGCAAAATATGTCACAGATGATGTATCCCTTGCCTACTTATGTAATGACGTGGCCCTGGTCTACTTGTATAGGCTATGTAATGATATGGGCCTTTATGAAAATGAGTTTGATACCCCGGATCTAAATGAATCTGTGTTTGTATATGCGCGTACACACACACACATGTGTGTGTGCATGCACCTATATCTGTGTGTGTGTGCAGGTCAGTTGGAACCCATGGACACCATCTTTGTGAAGAATGTCAGAGAAAATGGTCCGGCTCACAAAGCTGGTTTATGCACAGGTCAGATGCACTAGAAGAGATTGGGTGTATATGGTATGTGTGCATGTATGTTTGAGTGCCTCTGTTTGTGTGTGTAAAAGTGT
>JAGFZM010005060.1:12155-33065 GCA_017657215.1 Limnothrissa miodon | reverse complement strand
GTTAGGGTTAGTATGGCAGTGTGTGTTGGGGTTAAGATTAGTATTCAGATTTCTGCACAAACCTTCCATCCAGGTCCCAATGGGCCTCTGCCTGTTTTTTCAGAGTGGAAAATAGCAGGGTCCTCATCTGCCTTATAATCCTATAGACAAAGAGTGTGAGGGAAAAAAGAAAAAGAGAAGACATTGAGGATAACAAAGAAAGAGAGATGAGAGGTCAAATTCAACATTGCTCAAAATATATCACTGACCAGGTAGCACACAGTTTATAATGCTAGCTGAAGCTCTGCTCAAGCCTAATTCTAGAGCTCTGTGAGCATGGCTTGAACTTAAAGATGTCCTGACTTTGTTCGGGGGCACAAAGTTATCATGTCTATAACAATTTCAGACAGTGGAAAAAAATATTCAATATTCAGAAAGGATGTTATTTGCAAAACTAATACTCATTAGAGTGTGGATCGGGCCGACCCGCGACCGACCTGCACCCAACACAGCAGTGTTCGAATCCGATCCGAGTCCGATAGGCATTAAGATATTTGTGTCCGAGTCCGACCGAGCCCGACACACTTCAAAATCACACTATTTTCATAGGCATAGTGCACATTAAAACAAGAGGCCTGGCACAGTTATGTCGGCTAACCAATTTAAATTAATTTAACGTATAACGAAATAGAAATAATAAAAGGTTGTATGGGCCTATATCTGTAAATGAAATGAACACTTCAGGAGCGCTCCCAGTGCTGCAACAACATTAACGTAGCCTAGTTTATTGAAATCATTTTACAAAATTACTTTTACTATTAGGCCTATAAAACAAAGGAATTATTATTGGCTGTGATGTCCCAGATGACTAACAAGCGTTTCATATTTCATGACAGTTCCACAATCCTTACATTGAACATATCCTACAGATTCATCATTCTCGGCCTTGACAACTATGTAAAACTTTTCCCACACAGTCGACTTTCCTCTCTCATCTTCGATGGTCTTATACTCTCCAGAGGCTAACTACTGTTTGCAATCCATCTTAGCACGTCTCACAACTGTACTTGGGCTGTGCACGTTTCGTTGTTGCAGCAGAAAAATCTCGCACACAGGAAGAAATATGTTATGCTGTTATTTATTTTTTCAATTAGGATCATCTGTCACAAACCTATCACTAAAACGAACATCAAGTCTAATAAGTTGTTTTTCATTTTACATTTCATATGTCTTATCGCGCTGATGTCTGCGTCCGACCCAAGCCCAAACATAAGTTCTAATTATTTGTCCTGTTCCGACGGGTCTAGTCGGCTTCGGTCGGGTTTCCATGCTCTAATACACATATAGATATTGTTATGACTATTTGTTATTAAAGACGTAAAAGTTGAAAAAAATTGCACACAGCATTCTAGAATCTTTGGCCTGAATGTGCAAATGCATTCTGGGATACCCATTCAACAAAATCACAAACTCAGTTGGACTGTCATTACAGGATAGTCACAATTCAAGAATTCAAGATGCTGAAGTGGTTGCAAACACAAACCCTGATGCTACCGCAAATGCTGATGATGATAGTAAGCCTTCTGGACAGTCAGAATAAGACAGTTTCATCATCTGTCAATGCAGTAAGTTTTTTTAAACTACAGGTTAAAAGGCTTAACTGTTAGCTACTGCTGGTCTATCAGCAATGCCAGCAACTAAATAACCTTAATAAACATTGTGACAGATATATAGCCTGTCTGCTCAGCTCTAGAGTAAGGTTAATATGGTTAATAAAACATCACATCCATTTGCACTGATGTTTGTAATTTGAAAATGTTAGGCTAATTAAATTGGCTACAGCTACAGCTTGCAAAAGCTACAGTTCTATTAGGCATGATAATAGTTAAGGCTGCTCATAACTCATAGCTACAACATTGCCAACACTGCAGTTCTGCTACTCATAAGTCAAACTACAGTTGTGGTTTGAATATTTGTGTTTGTTTGCAGCAATGTATTCCAACACTTGACTTATCACCAGACCCACATACAATCATTCACCTGTCACACACAAACTCACCACATCATCCACCTGCGAGCGGTCAGCTATATCAATAGGAACAACTTCTGCCTCTTCCCATTCTTCTGGGGTAAGCCCATGTGGCTAGCGGATAGACATTGGTTGAAAGAGAAAGAGGAGGAAGGGAGAGAGTTAGAGACAGGAGAGGTAGGGAGGGATAAGAGAAAAAGAGAGAGGAGGGGGAGAGAATCAGAGTTACTTCTGTGTTAGTTGTAGGCTAATATAAATGCAACATGAACTATGAACAGGACACGTTTTCTCTCTCACACAAAGATGTAGACTACAGACATCCACACAAAAACCAGTAAGGCCAGCCTTTACTGATTTTTTCATCACACCAAAACATAGAAAAACCTTTAGCAGCACAGCTACCCAACTACCACAAGTACAAGACAAAACAACATCAGTGCATGGGAAAATTTTAGCAGTAACTCAAGTTAGCACTGACAAAATTTACTAAAACAAGCTGGCACTAACACAAGTTAGCATTTATGCAAGGCTCACACAACTAAATCTACGCCCACACGTACCCGTGTACGTGTGGACAAAGCCCAAAAGTGAGCAGGAATTCACTGTGTATAAAACAGTGTGTGCATGCGTGCATTTGCATTTGTGTTTAGCATTGGCTTACGTTGTGGCTGGTTCCCATGTCTGGTTTGTGCCAAGTCTCGATCTTAATGAAGAAATCATCCTTCATATATTCATTCTGTAAAAAATAACTGCGTTAATTACACATACAAACACCACATAGTGATTAATTGTGCCTTAATCCCTAAGAGTTTACATGTAACAGTGTGTGTGTAGTAGTTTGTGTTTGCATGTGTATTAGCAGTGAGTGAATGAGTGTGTGTGTGTGTGTGTGTGTGCATGTGTGTATATAGGAAGTTTTTTTTTTTTAACTTTTCTAGTACCTACTTGGCCCTACACAGCTCTACTCAAGTTTTTGGTACTGGTTTTCCACTAGTACCTGTTAGGATCTGGTGCCATGTGAAGTGGGTGTGGTAAATACCGTGATGTCGATTTAGGCATCTAAAAAGTCTTATCAGACTGTCAGTGTTGTGTGATATATCATTGCCTTTCAGTAGCCTAGGATTGTTTAAACCCCGGACACATCCAGAAGAGCAAAACTTAGAAAAAATCTGAAACAAAAATGTGATGAAAAATGTATCCAGCCTTAAACGCTAGATAGGGCTATGTATCTGAGTAGTCAACTTTACGTCTGGGTTGATACTTTGCAACACTAGAAAAAGGACCAGAAATCGTGCCTGGTACCTGGTACTAGTGGAAATGCACCAAATAAGGGCAGAGTAGAGTGGTGTAGGACCGAGTATGTACTAGTAGAAAAGCGGCATAACACCAGTGTTTGTGTGTACATCAGTGTTTCTAAAAATGTGGTCCGCCAGCGACCTCTAGTGGTCCGGAATCATAAATAAAAGATGTGTTAATTTAGTGTTTTCCAGCTGGATATATATGAAGATTTTGCCTATTATAAGGGTAAAGATGAGAAACACAGGTGTACATGCATGTGTGCATGTGAAACAGCAGGACTTACCGTAACAACTGGAAATAATGAAACATGGGCCGCAGGAGAGAATGACAAAAAGAACGTTAGTTCAAACACGCACACTCGAATAATAATAATAATAGTGATAATAATAATAATAATAATAATAATAATAACATAATAATAACAACAGTAGCTTTCACATACTCTAAGACTGAGAGAGACTGTGTGTGTGTGTGAGAGAGAGTACTCACTGGTACGACAGTATGGGTAGGCATTCCAGGCCTTCTCATGGAACACCAAAGCTCCCTCAGGAGCAAACATTTGGATGAACCCTGGCACCTTACTGCAAGCACAATAGCACATGTTAGCAAACCTAACTGTGTGAGTGTGTGTGTGTGTTTGTGCGTATTGCAGAATTGTCATAGGTTGATACAATGCCCTCTTCCTAGAGAGAGTGAGAGAGTTTGCGTGCTTTCCTTAGCTGTGCATGTAATAGAAAGAGACAGTAGAGTAAAAAAAAGTAAGTGAGTTTGTGTGCTTTGCCCACCTGTGTATATGGTAGATCTTATGAGTGTACTGTCCCTTTTCTCCATCCTTCTCGTAAGGTTCGTTCCGGAGGATCTCGATCCCCTCGCCGCCGCCCGTGTTGTTCTTGCTGGCCTCCGCTACTGAATACAGCTGGCCGACCTGATACTGGGGTTTGGGTGGGGAGGGGTTACATAAGCTAGGAACTAAGGACGCTTCTCACTATCGCGCATCAGTGGGGGAAATAAACAACGCCACTCGCCGTCAACACACTCGCTACAGAAGGCTTATCCAACAAAAGCGACATGCATCGCTGGTTTTCTCTCCGGTGGTTTACAGGCTACCGGAAAGATGTAAGTGTCCACCCGGCTAACTTAGTTACAATAGTTGATCAGACACCACCAATGCCTGGCTAAATACTGTACATCTATTAGAATACAGAATGACTGCATATTCCTTACCTCTTCTACCGAACACGGCAACAGGACTTGGCTGGGGAAAAGAGAGAGAGAACCATGATGTTAGAATAACGGACTCGACTGATGCTAAGCATATCAGCCCCCCATCGGCTAACAGCCGCTGCCCACCCATCCGCCCCTGGCCGCACCGCACCGTGCACACAATCCCTCTGCTTGAGCGCTGGGGAGCGCGTCGGAATCAGTTGACACAGATCCTTCACACTTTCTCTGGAAATTTTGTTTTTATCTAATGGGACATACATGTTCCACGAACACTGTCGAATAGAGTATACCAATTCCGCAGTGGTCAGCGTAACAAAATATCTTGCCCTGATAGCGTAAAGGCTAGCTAGTTAGCAAGGAGGCTAGCTAGTTTGTTGTTAGCCAAGGCTAGCTCGCCCAATCACTGCCAGACATTACCGTGGACGATTATGTAATATTGAATACACATAAACAGCTTTCTGTCCCTGCTTCCCGTAACGCACAATTATAAATGTAAAACAATGATAAAATGCTTATGATAAGTACTTACTATTCCTTAACGAGTACCATCCTGACTCTCAACAGAACGGCACATCCAACAACAGAACACAGCCGCCGGAAATTGTACAAGCGCGTTCCCGGCGTAACTGTATGGGCATGAGCAACAAGGAGCGAATAGCAGTGAGCCCGCATTGAGAAGGGAATCATCTCTCTCTCTCTCTCTCTCTCTCTCTCTCTCTCTCTCACACACACACTCACACACATACACACACACACACACACACACACACACCAGAACGGACAACCTGGTCAACAAACTGCTGTTATCACCTCTTTGTACCCCTAACCTTACATATGTAGGCTATAATAATAAAAAATCAGTTTGTCTAAACAATAATCTAAACATTGGGTATGTATGAGAGCTGTAGGATAAACGATGAGAATAGCAAACTGGCATCTATAGGCATAGTCTATATACAAAGATCTTTATTGTTTTCACTGTTCATGCACGCCTCACTGCCAGACAAACAAACCCTCCCCTCACCTCCACCATACCCTTGTAGTAGCCTAAGCTATCCCCAAACCCACAGCAAGCTACATAAATCCACACATAGAAAGGACAGCAATGACAGGGGAAGCGTTTAGCACTACTCAGTTAGTCACCACCGTGTTTCATTAAGAGCCACAATGGCAGAAAGAACAAAGATCTTCCCAAAACACACGTTTCCAGGCCCAAGGCCAGTTATTATTGCATTTTATAGATGCGAAGCCTAGGGATGCTTGAATTTCCTAAAGGATAAATGAGGTATTATGTAATCTCATCCGACATTTATAAAACCTTTTATTTTAACCTGTTATTACTGTATTTTAACCTTTTTATTACCGTTTATTAAACCTATACAGCCATAGGAATAATACATTTGGGCTTATTAATGTACTTCCATAGGCCCCTAATAACTATCATGACAATGTCCTCCCAAGTTTTAGGCATGTAACACCACTATATGTTTCTCAGGGAAAAGGTACAAAAGCGTAGCTGCCCGTATCTCCAGAATAGGGAAGAGTTTCTTCCTTCAAGCAGTGAGACTGCTGAACAAAACAGGACTGTTGCACTAACACTGTTAAACATGACTGTTATGGTGTCACACTGATCTGACAATATATGCACAATGTACCCTCTGCTTAGATACCAACATACTTGCACCCTCTGCTGCTTAATGATAGTACTAAACTGAATGTACACCTGAATTATGCTGCTAAATATCATTCTACCTACCTTAACCCTATTTTGTTCAAGGTTTTACAATGCCTGTTTGTTGTCTTGTCTTGATGCACTTTACTTATATTATATTGTATGTGCAGTTGACGTACCTATGTAGCATCCTACCCTATGTAACTATAGCATCCATACAGTAATTTTAGCCTATGTGCACCATACATAGCCTGTCTAAAATGTCTTTTTTTGTTTAATTTATTAATTTATTGTTATCTTAATGTAGCGCCACTTGGATCCATGGTGGAACATTGTCTCATCTCACTATATACTGTGTATAGGGGTGAAATGACAATAAAAAACACTTGACTATAGGGTGAAGATTTTACAGTTAATAATCCCTATTTTCCACTCGGAGGCAGGAGACCCTCTGGGCTATGCACTCTGCTGGGGTGGGATATGTGCAAGCATTCGGCCAGGACACCAGGGGGCGCACTGAGGGGAAACTTACGTTATTGGGAGCATCTTTATTAGCATCTTCATTAGATTCAAGTTAAAGAACACGACAGCTACCACCTACTTCAAAAAAAAGTGTACTTGCACACTTGCACACTAACACACACAGTCTCACTATCCTTATTACCTACAAGTGACAAAATCATGGCAACCAAAAACAAACAATCAGAACTATAATGAAAAAAAAACTGAAAATTTTATCGTATAGATGACTGAGGAATATTTTTTTGCCATGCTTACTCAATTTGTATGGGGAAAAATGTTTTATCTTTGATGGAGTAGATCTCTTTAACTTGACCCACTGGTCTTTAAGCCTTGCTGGTGAGGTAAGAAGTAGAAGCAAAGACAACAGTACAATATTGAACTTTCAGTTCTCCTTGATACAGAACCACAGGTTTCCCCCAGGAAGAGTTAAAGTTATTAATGAAGCACACCAGCCTTCCAACCATTGGTTTAGTGAAAATACTCTGCTGAATATTTTTAATCGCATTTAATAGGTACAACAGCAGAGTTGTTGAGTCATTGTTTGTGTCAACCTACACAGGGAAATGAAAGTCATTTTGGTTATCTCTGACTGCCTTATTTGAAAATCAGTGTGGAGAACTTTCCAACTTTCCAATGTGTCTAGCCACCAGTACTTTCAAATGGTCTTTGATTTTGCTAGTTTTAGCCCCAGAGATTGAAGTGACTAAAGCTGATGGAGTTGCTAGCTTTAGCCCCAGAGATTGAAGTGACTGCGGAAAATTGAGTTGAATAGCTTCATGTTTTATATTCTATTAGCACCAATTACCAGAGTTTTATCTTGGTTGGGAGAGTTACTTAAAGGGAAGAAGAGAGTCTGCTCAGTGGCCAAATGTAAATGTACTATATAAAACTGCTTCTTTGGTTCTTGATTGATTTACATTTATGCATTTAGCATAGCGACTCACAAAAAGAGGATAACAATCAAGCTACATAGCAGAAACCTTAAAGAGCATAGTGCTAGGGAATAGTGCTTCAGATCAATTTAGTGCTAGGATAGAAGATGTTCTCTGAATAGCTGGGTCTTTAAGAGCTTGTTGAAGGCCTCCAGAGATGGCCCTGTTCTGATTGTTTTTGGTAGGTCATTCCACCAGCGTGGGACGACACATGAGAAGAGTCTGGATTGCCTTGGGCGAGGTGCCGGGACTGCTAGTCGACAGTCATTGGAGGACCGGAGTTGTTGGGGGGTAGCATGAGAATTAATGAGAGCGCTTAGATAAAAAGGGGCAGATCCTCTAAGCACTTTGTAAGTCAGCATCAGTGATTTGAATTTGATGCAAGCCACCAGAGGCAACCAGTGGAGCTCGATTAGCGGAAGGGTGACATGCGTCCTCTTCGGCTGATTGAAGATGAGACGCGCCGCAGCATTTTGGATCATCTGAAGTGGCTTGATGGCACAGGCAGGAAGTCCTGCCAGAAGAGCATTGCAATAGTCAAGGCGTGAGAGGACCATAGTTTGAACCAGCAATTGGGAGGCTTGTTGAGTTAGGTATGGTCTGATCTTTTTGATATTGAATAGTGCAAAGCGGCAGGCCAGGGCAACAGAGGCAACATGGTCATTGAAGGTTAGCTGGTCATCAATCATAACACCCAGGTTCCTGGCTACCCGTGAGGGAGCAAGAGACAAGGAGCCAGAGTTGATGCAGATGTTGTGGTGGATAGTTGGTTTAGCGGGGAGGACTAGCAGTTCGGTTTTTGAGAGGTTTAGCTGGAGATGATGGTCTTGCATCCATGCAGAGATGTCAGAGAGGCAATCTGAGATTCGTGTTGGGATGGTTGGGTCATCGGGTGAGAATGACAGATAGAGCTGGGTATCATCGGCATAGCAGTGGTAAGAGAAGCCGTGCTGGCGAATGATTTGGCCCAAAGAAGTGGTATAGATGGAGAAAAGAAGGGGGCCCAACACAGATCCTTTGGGCACTCCAGTAGCAAGGTGGTAAGGCGCAGACGTGTGTCTTAGCCAGGATACTTTGAACAGTTGCCCAGTGAGGTAGGATTTGAACCAGCAGCATGCATCACCCTTGATGCACATGTTTGACAGTATAGATAATAGAATACTGTGGTTTACTGTATCAAATGCAGCTGACAGGTCAAGCCGGATGAGTACAGATGACTTTGATTCCGCTCTGGCTTCTTTTAAGGCTTCAACCACAGGCTTCAACTTAAGGCTTCACTGTATTACTGCGCAATCAAACGTCAATTAAAAACCGTTACAATTGTTCAGTGGTCTGCAGTGAAGTTGGAAAAGTAATCCGATTACTGATTACTCGGTTCAAAAGTAATCAAATGACTCATTTCTAATAACTTCCACAAAAAGTAATCAAATAGATTACTTTTAGTTACTTTTTGTGACTTTTTGTGTCATTCCTGCATGCGAGCTACAGTGAATGTGATCTCTAAATTAGACTAAACACTATAAGACTACAACTACCCATCTCATTCCAAGATGTTTTTCTGTAAAGTGACATTATAAAGTGACAAAATTATCCCTAACACTCAATTTTACACAACTCGCCTATTAATAAACCAATAAAAACATTTTGAGGTCACAGGGTTTGTAAGGCTTGCAAGCTCAAAACATGCCAAAAGTACCCTATGCTAAAGGGTTCAGGCTAAAACACTCAAGGCAGGTGACTGCATCATGAAACATGCAAAGAAAAGAGTTTTTTTGAGTCTGGATAGAATTGTCGTTTCTGTGGTCATTTGCCGATCCTACCCCATCTCTCTCTCCCATTCATTTTTTTCAGTCTGTCTCTCCACTATTACTATCTGAATAAAAGGCAAACGCCCCAAAAAAATATCTAAAAAAAAAAAAAAAGAATTGTCGTTCGTTTATTCAGAGCGTCACACTTTCAAAGTGTTTAGAGCGTGTTCAGAGCGTACATCCACCACTCCGGCTGAAAAGAGAGAGCAGCAGAGCGTAACGTCTGAATGAAAACAGTGCTAACTGCTAGACAAAGTTTTTAGGAAATAGACCAGTTCTGGATTGATTTATGAATTAAAGCTCATAATTGGCAGGTAAAAAAAACGATCATAATCGTTCATGGTCCTGACTTGTCAAGCAGCTGATAGCCTACATTAATCGCTATTTTAACCTGCTGGTTTATGTTCATTGTATATATTGTATGTATTTCTCAACGCACCCAGAATATCAGAAACAGACCAAGCTAGTTAATGCCTCCTCCTCCACCCCACCTTTTGGAGATAGCCTATAAATCCCATGCATTCTCAATATCTTTTAGAATGTCGTCAATTTTAAGGGTTAAAATATTGATTGCTGAACTGCTGAAAATGTGCGGCCCAACTTAAGATCTTGGTTCTGAAATGTGGCCCAAATGAAATGTTAATTGAATAGCCCTGCCTTACACACACAAACATACATATAACCCACTGTAAATGGAATACAGTGATGTGTATAGTGCAATCCTTCAAGAATACAGAAGAAACAAACAGAAGTGTTTGCTCCACCCAAATCTGGCCATCCTGACAGGAGATGAAGAGGCTTCATCATTTGGATGGGCTAGCATGGCCACCAGTAACCAGGACTATCATTCAGTTGTTTAGTTACAACACAAGTAGGAATGGTGGCAGTGTTTCTGGCAGCATCATCCAGAGCTCCGGTCTGATCCCTGATGTTCTACCGCCTATACCACACACAGAGCTCTGCCTGCTACCTCCTCCATCAGAAAAGCTGTGCTGATCCTACCAACATCATCACCACCAACAACACTGCATCATATTTGCACTGGTTCCATTTGTTTGATAAATGAGGGCCACTGTGTTTGAATATTAGTGTGGTTCGAGAGGGTGCGTGGTACAATATTGACTAATGCCATTTATTTGCTTTTGTGTCATATCTTTTTTTCTCTTTAATTGAAGTTCTGAGTTCAGTGTTACTCAGCTGTTCAGGGCCTATCATCATGACTTCATTCTTCCAGATGTTAATTTCCTTTAGGTAGACTTCAAGTTTTATTACTGGTGTAGTCATTAGGTTTCATAGAGAGGTATATAGTATCTGGGTGCCATTTGCATAAGAGTGGGAAGTCATGCCATGTTTTCTTATAACAGATCCCAAAGGTATACATAGAGAGGGAAAATGACAGGGGACCGTAATGAGACTTGGGGTACATCATACTTCTCTTCAGTGTGACATGATGATTCATTATGTGCATGTACAAAATTGATTCATTGTGTGCATGTAAAGACTTGTAGGTTTCCTGGATGTTGTTTCTTTTAAGATGGTACATATTTGCTTAAACAATACTTTTTAAACAATTTTGGGAGGTAATACAAATGGAAGGTTGATATGGATGGTTGATATGGGTTGGTAAATATCCAGGACATCAGGGATGGGGTCAGTGTTTTGATAGATGTCTTAATAATAGATATCTTGAAAGGTATGTGAACCATACCTTGAACTGTCATGCTATGTATAAGTGAGTGTTTTATAATATTAAGTATTTGTTCAATATAGTTATATTTGTGTGTGTGTGTGTGTGACTGAGAGAGGCACTCTAATTGAATTTGTTTAGGTGTTCCGAAGCTCTGCATAGCTACATTTAGACTCCAAGTAATTTGATAAAAATCCAATTTGACCTTGACTCACTGCATTCTGTACACACACACACACATACACACACACACACACACACACACACACAGAGAGAGATACATTTGTATGCATGCACAGTAATACATTCACCAGCACAAGCTTAAAAACATCCACATCACCTGGCTCCTGCACAGATACACACACACCAGCATCACCTAGATCCTGCATAAACACACACACACACACCAGCATAACCTAGTTCCTAGTTCCTGCACAAGTACACACCTGGACCAAAGCACACACACACATACACCATGCATCACCTCGTTCCTGCACAGTTATACACACACCAGCATCACCTAGTTCCTGCACAAACAGACACACACACACATCAGTATAACCTGGCTCCTGGCACAAACATGCACAAAAAACAGACCATCACCTGGTTCCAGAAAAGCTGCTGAGTTAGTTATGGAACTTCTCACCTCCCCTCCCTTCCTTCCTCTGTCTCTCTCTACTTCTTATTCTCGTCTTCCTCCCTCCTTCTCTTTTTCTCTATATTATAACCTACTCCATCCATCTGCCTCTCAACTGCTCTCTTCCTCCCTTTTCTTCTCTCCTCTTCTCTGCTCTTCCCTAGCGGCCCACAAAGCTCCCTTTGTTGTCATGAACTTGGACATGCCGTGGCTGGCGCCTGTAGGGAGAGAGAGGGGGCGGGGGGCATTTCAGCGCGCGGAAGAGACTCACGGGACAGATAGAGGGAGCTCTCCGGTACGGTCTAGTGGAGCTCAGCACACGAGTGCTCAATTTGCTCAGCTGCGCGCTACACACTGAGGACTGACGGCGCAAGGGATTTACGGGCTGGGCGGAGGTAGAAGCGGAGAGCACGAGCTGCTCAATCAACGGAAAAAGTGGAGAAGGGGAAAAACACAGGACCTAGACATGAGTTCCACTCACATGGTCCCATTACGGATAACTTAAGTCTTTATGTGTTTTTAACTAATCTTAGTTAGAAGTTCTTTACTGGACCCTCCCTAGCTGCGCTCGAGCTAAACAGTCCCGCTGTCCGATGAATGGAGTCGCATTCTGCCTGGTCGGAATCCCACTCCGTCCCGAGACTGCGGTATGTATGCAGCTGCCGTTTCCCGGTGAGAGAATGTTCATGGGCTCTCTGTCTGAAAGCGTGTGGGTATGTCTAGATGCTGTTGTTTTCTTGTGTGTCGGACAGCATGATTTGCTAAGAGGATTAGCTCTCAGTGTGCTGAAGAGACGGAGGAGTTAGAAAGTGCATAGAAGCCACAAACATGAGTGTTTTAAAACCCAGCATTGCTCGTCGCCAAGTCCGCCCAGAACGTTTGGGATCTAGTCTATGTGCGAGGAGTCAGCGGAGGTTTCCTCACGAGCCGCTCCCTCTCCAAGCTGCGACGTGTCAGACTTTGGCGAAAACCCCGAACGCACCGGAATGTAGCCTACAGAGAGCTGTCAAAGTCTGATAGGAGTCCTTCTACGAGATGCTCTTTATTTGACCCGCAGTTTTCGCTACTCGCGTCTCGCTGTCCTTCGTGTATAGTGAGGCGAGTGTTTGCCAGTCGCGAACATCGCGCGTGCTCCGCTGCGGTGCAGCTGTCCGAATGCATCGTCATGCTGCTCCGAAGCAGCTCCGCAGCGCGAGCCACTGATAAACACAGTTGTGTCAGCCGACGTTGTCCTATTGCGCGCGACAGTCTGGTGAATGATTCGCGCCACACCTGGAGGTTGCGTATGCGTCTTTGCGTATGGGCAACAGAAAGGCTAAAAAAGATCTAATTATTAGACAGATGTGCCCTGGAAATAATTACTTCAGTATTGGATCTACTAGTTTTGTCATATTGTGCAGGTCTGATTTCATTTACATAAACAATTCACACCATAGGAAACGGCCTGTGTGTGCTTGTGTGTGTGTGTGTGTGTGTGTGTGTGTGTGTGTGTGTGTATGTGTGTGTGTGAAAGAGAGTATAACGGTGTGTGTACGTACATTATGTGTGTGTGTATGTTTGTGTGTGTGCATGTGTGTAAGAATGAGAGAACGAGAGAGTATGTGTGTGTGTATGTGCATGCATGTATGAAGAGTTGAAGAGTGTCAAAGTTGTAGAATAGTACTTAAGGGCTGTTTATCGTCGAACACCACCAACCAAATTCAGTACTAGAACCATCGAACACCACCAACCACTGTTCCAAATTTAGTACTAGAACCATCGAACACTACCAACCACTGTTCCAGAATCAGGTCAGGACGTTGAGGTGCTTGTAGGATTGACGTTGGCGTGTGTATAGGACTGATGTTGAGGTGTTTCTTGGACTGATGTTGGGTTGTTTCTAGGACTTATGTTGGGGTGTTTCTAGGACTTATGTTGGGTTGTTTCTAGGACTTATGTTGGGGTGTTTCTAGGACTTATGTTGGGGTGCTGATGTTATAAGACTGACGTTGGGGTTTTGCATGGCCTCTGTGGCAACGTCCTCTTCTCTCTCTCCCTCTCTCTCTCTCTCTCTCTCTCTCTCTCTCTCTATGTCTTCTTTTTACTCTGCCTCTCCTGTCACACTCCTGTCCTCCATGCTGGGAAAGTTCTCTAAATGGCTTAACTGAGGCCTTTTTGTAGTTTTGTAAGTAAGTATTTTCAGGTGTAAGTGTTTTCAATTGCACAGTGTTTTTTTTTTCTCAATGGTACCCTGAGATTTAATTTTTGAACAAAGTGTCAAGTGTATGAAAGTGTTTAGTGTGCAGGAGCAAGTGTTTTGCAAAAAGGAGCAAGTGTTTGTAACATGTGGCAACACTTTATTTAATAGTATAGTAACAACAACTTCAAGTTACTTTGTTTTAAACATGTGTGTCTGTGGTGTTCAAGCAATGGGTAAAAACAGTGGGTAAAAACAAAGTGTTAATTTGCCATAATTGTGCATGGTTTATTTCCCAGTGTTGTGGGGTTTTCCTTGTGTGTAAAGATTTGACTCAATAAGCCAAGCAATGGGCAAAAATGCTATTATTGGTGTTATGTGGTTATGTGTGTGTGTGTGTGTGAAAGAGAGCGAGAGCGAGAGAGAGAGAGAGCAACAGATGTCCTATATGCTTGTTGGTACAGATGTCTGGACCAGACAGGTGAAACCGGCTCAGCATCTCCTGTAACATCTATATTCTCTGTGTGTGTCTTTTGTGTGTGTGTATGTGTTAGTTTGTGTGTGTTTGTAAATGTGTGGAAGTGTGTGTGTGTGTGTGTGTGTGTGTGTCTTTGTGTATGTGTCTGAGTTTGTGTATATGTGTGTATATTTGTAATTGTTTGTGTGTGTGTGTGTGTGTGTGTGTGTGTGTGTGTGTGTGGTTTTGTCCCGCCTTGTGCCGTCCTGACTGACTTAATGTGTTACATTTACAGATGCATGAGTTGTACATACTTGTGCAGATCATCAAAATTATTATTCTAACAACTTGTACCCATTTGGATTTTCCAAATATATGGTCTAACCGTGTTATTTATTTGGGAAAGTGTGAATTTAAATGTAAGTTATGTATTACCTATTTTTCAGATATAAGGGTAAATTCAATGCATTTCAATACATTTAAACGGTAGAATATTTAGTTTACTACCACTTGACCTCATGGAATATAATGTTGCACCCAAACACTGTATATAATCTAAGTCTAACACACTCACACACACCCACACAAACATTGTATGTGAGACTGCTAGTGTTACATCTAATAAGACATAAGTTATTTAATACAACATTTAGTTATTTAGTGCACACTTTTAGTGCGCAGATATTAGGTATACCGTAAGAATAGTCCCTACTTAGTATTTAAGTTGAGCATTTAAGACAGACAACACACAGCAATAGATGGGGCATAGGTAGACTGATGGAATAGCTGTTGAATACTGACCCCTAGTGGCTTTGTGCATTTACTGATGGGAATGGTGGTTGAATACTGACCCCTGTGGCTTTGTGCATATATTGATGGGGATAGTAGTTAAATGCTGACCCCTAGTGGCTTTGTGCATATACTGATTACATTTACATTTACATTTATGCATTTAGCAGACGCTTTTATCCAAAGCGACTTACAAAACGAGGATAACAATCGAGCTACATAGCAGAAACCTTAAGGAGCATAGTGCTAAGTGATAGTGCTTCAGTTCATTTTAGTGCTAGGATAGAAGATGTTCTCTGAATAGCTGGGTCTTGAAGGGGTCTACTGATGGGGATAGTGGTTGAAAACTGATCCCTAATGGTGTTATGAGTAGACCTGTTTGGCTCTCACAGTTTTGTACAGTAGGTTCTGTGTAATTACAGAGATTAACTACACACCTCAGTTAATATTCTCAATCAACACTGATATTACATACTATATTATGCTGATTGATAGACAATACATCTACCTTCTGATAGAGACTGTTAGTGTTACGTGTTGATGTTTGTCTGTGTGTATGTACAGTTTGTGAATGGCCCAGCTGAGGTAAAGCAGAGACATGTGTGTGTGTGTGTGTGTGTGTGTGTGTGTGTGACAGAGAGAGAGAGAGCAACAGATGGTCCTGTATGCATGTTGGTACAGATATCAAGACCAGACAGGTGAAACCGGCTCAACATCTTCTGTAACGTTTTTATTCTGTGTGTGTGTGTGTGTGTGTGTATGTGAGTGTGTGTGTGTAATGATAGGGTGGGTATTTCTGGTGCTGAGAGGGACTATGTGATTGAAACCCAACATGCTGAGACACATCCCCCCATACTTCTTTCTCTCTGTTTCTCTCTTTCCTCCCTCTTTTCATGTCTGAACAGGCCCCAGTGTTCTTGTTTATCTATCAGATACACACACATACACACACACACACAAACACACGCACACACAAAGGCCCCGCTCAATGTTCTTCTTCATCTATGAGATACAGACACATACTCACACTGATACACACACACAGACAGACACACACATGCACACACACAGACACACACACACACACACACTTACAGACAGACTCTCTCTGTACTATTCTCATGAGATAGAGACTATATGTACTTAATAGATATAACACACACACACACACACACACACACAAAGACATACATATAGACTACTGTACTGTATAAATCAGTGATGTCAAAGTCAAGTACATCAGGGGGCCAAAAACGAAATTTGCTACAGGTTTATTGTGCATGTTTATTAAAACATATAAAGACCAGACAAAGACCAAAGACCAAGATCTAACACAGTGTACCGTATACTATTTAATGAATAAATAAACCATCCAAGTGTGACTCTTTCAGCAATTTCAAGTCAAAACAGGCTCACAGACAACAACAAAGTCACACTTTGTGTTACATATCTATAAAGACATAAGAAATAGCCAGCAACTTGCCTGTACATCTATAGACCAGTGTTTCTCAAAGTTTTTCAGACCAAGAACCACTTAGTCCAAAAAAATCAAAACTTCATTTTTACCTGCTCTCTCCAACTCATCTTTACCCTTTTAATAGGCTAATATTTATGTTCGGCCAGCTGGGAAACACTAAATTAACATATTTTTTAATTGATCCTCTCGCGGACCACTAAAGGTCGGCGGACCACACTTTGAGAAACACTGCTGTAGTAAGAAATAGCTAGTAACATGCCTAGAGCCTACACAAGAAATAGTTAGTGCCTCTAGAATGAGAAATAACTAGCGAACCACAGCTAGCAAACCCATACATATCTTTAGATATAATAAATAACCAGTGACGCACCCGTATGGAGGGGGGTTGCTGAAAGTTGTGTGTGTGTGTGTGTGTGTGTGTGTGTAGTGCACAGTGACTCTGAAATGTGTGTGTATGTGTTTGTGTGCACAGTGTCTCTGTGATGTGTGTGTGTGTGTGTGTATGGGGTGGGGGTTTGTGTGCAGAGTGTCTCTTTCCTGGGTGTATGTGTGTGAAGGTATGTGTTTGTGTGCACAGTGTCTTTGTGCTGTGCTGTGCTGTGTGTGTGTGTGTGGGGGGGGGGGTTGTGTGTGGGTATGTGTTTGTGTGCACAGTGTCTCTGTGCTGTGTGTGTGTGTGTGTGTGTCTGCTAAGAGCTAAAACCCTCATGCTCATTACAGTTTTTCTCAAATGGTAAAACACATTTCACAAATGTTTCCTCCATGTTCCCCAATGTCTAAACTCAACACCCTTTGTTAAAGCTACATGAACACAACCACACCTTCTCACTTTCACACCAAAAGAGCAGCTCGAAGCTTTCTAAAATGTAAACACTATACACATCAATACACACTACAGCAAAACAATTGAAAACTCAATGCTCAATTTGTGAGAAGGTTCTTTGTTTCATAACTGCCAATGCATGTTTTTAGAAAACAGTAACGGATCTTCTTAGATCTCTGCAGAGAATTAGGCATTTAGATTTTTGAGTTTCGTATGATGAGTATAAATCTATAGAAAATTCTGCATGTACACTATTGTAACACAACTACATGTAAATGCAAAAACGGAATATATTGCACGACAGTACTCTTGAAAACACGATCAAGTTTTTTATTTACTTTATTCACACCACACACACCACAATCACTGTATCTCTCACTCTATTTTCATGTTGCTGAGCTGCATCAAGACACATGAATGAATGAATGACGCCAGGTGTGTTCATTGTGTTCAAATATTGCTGACTGTGGCAAGCATTTTGCATCACATGAGCTTTCATTTGCGAATATGAGCAGAGTTCTTTTGCAACATGTGTTTTAGCATGGAAAAATGTGTTTAAATTTATGAGAATGGAGGATTGTGTTTTGTGAATTGTGTCTTCATGTGAAATGTGTTTATGATATTGGAACATGATGGCTAGATTTAGTAAATGTGTTTAGACCACTGGCCATTTGGGTTAGAGGATTGGCTTTTGTGTTTTAGCATTTGAGAAAAACTGTAATAAGTTGTTCACTGATAAACTGATGCTGATCCTTGCAGGCTTCCGTACACAGAGATGGGCTGGGCTCAACAAATGACAGCCCACGACCCATGCTGGGCTCAACCAATGACAACCCACGACCTGTGCTGGAGGGCCGGTCTGCTGTCCAGTGGGCAGGGCCAAAGACTCTGCTGCTGCAGAAGACAGACAGCTGTCAAGGCTTTGGGTTCACCCTACGCCACTTCATAGTCTATCCTCCCGAATCAGCCCTACGGGTAACACACACACACACACACAAAGATACACACACACACACACACACAGTAGTCAGCCAGTTGCCTACTGTACCCCTGGATTCATGTAAGAAATAAATGAAAATGTAAGTGTGGTTTAGACATCCCACTTTGTATAACCCATTCAACACAATGTTTTTAAGTTCTGTACGTGCAATTGGCACCATGTGTACGCGCACATCCACAGTTGCTAGGCCAGACTAGATAGAACAATCCTGCTTCTTAATTTAAAGCCTAATCTCATTTTTGGTCTTGTTTACAAATTTTGATGGAATGTCAATTCCACAACTTTAAACCATTTACAATTGCAAGTGTAGGTAAGATTTATCTGTTTGAATCTCACTGTCCTATTCTTTTTCTGTCTCATTCTCTCTGTCACTCTCACTCTCACTTATTGTGTCATTCTGTCTTTCTCTCTCTTTCTCTCTCTCTATCTCATTCTGTTTTCCCATTATTCTGTCTCACTCTCTCTGACTCCCTTTCTTTCTTTGTCTTCTTTTCTCTCTATCTCCCTCCCTCCATCTCTTTGTCTCTCTCTCCATCTTTAGGATGAAATCAACGGGAATGAAAGAGGTGAGTACATAGACACACACCCAAACACAGACTCTGACACACAAACACAGTCATAACCAAATAAATGTGCGCACACACACACACATACACACATACAGTACACTTATATGTAGACACTCCCACCCTCATACACAGTCACTCAGACACACACAAACATTTCTAGACACCCACACACTCATACCCATACACAGTTCAGATCCCCAGCCCCTAGTGTTGGTTTGAGTATTGCAGCCCCTGTGTTGTCTTTCAAGAACAGATTTTCAGGGGGAGAAAGCTATTCAATCAAGGGGAGATACCTATGATTTGATTAAAAAATAAAATCATGCTAAAATGCTGCAGAATCTCATAGAGCACCTTTAAAAGAGTAAGTGAGAAGCAGGGGCGTGTTGAGGGAGCTTATGCTGAGGAGGTTTGCTTGACAAAGGTCTACAGAGAAAACAGAGTTCAAATAAATGGACCATTTAGCTACGCTGCAACGTAATGCAACACTTTTTTTGAGTTACAGTACATATCACAAAACGTTCCAGAACAATTCATCACCCATAGGAATTAAAAAATGGTTACCACTTGATCTGATTAATACTCTCTAACTAATAAGAAATACGTTAATGTAGCTTGTAGTTTAAAATAAAAACTTATACATGGTTGTTTGAGCCTGTTTGAGGTCACTATGTGCTATCTGTAAGGAAAAGATCCAGAAAAATTTATGCAACATAGATGAATAATGAACCAGTGGGTAACAGAATGGGGCACATCAGTTAGTTACTGTGGCCTATTTAGTGTAAGCTCAGGTTCAGTAATGTATATGTTGTATCACATTTTCTTGTTTAGTTATGAATTGATTCATAACCGATTTCTTGTTTAAACATGGCCAAATCTTTTCACATGCACAAAGCATGTGCATTAACAAATCTGTTCAAGAGGCTAAGCCACCTCTTTATTACAAAGCTAATCAAAGTCAAAGTTCAAGTCAGTTTTATTTGTCAATTTCTTCAAATGTACTTGATATACAAAGGAATCAAAATTACGTTTCACACTTGTCCCATGCATAGACGTTGACAGCAATAAAGTGTAGATGCACAACAAAAACAGTTCTAAACATTAAGGTAATGTTAAGTAAAAAAAAGCGCAAGTAGGCTTAGGGCATTATGTAGTGACGTCCCTGTTGCAAAATATTGATGATGTACAATGGAATGTCAGTTGTCATTGATAACGTATTAAAGCCAAAGGACTTACTCATCAGCAATTTGATATTTTCCTTGCTGAATGCGAGCACCACCGTCTACCTTACCACATTGAGGATCGCTCGTTAAGTTGCAGGACTGTGTTGAAACGTTTCTTTGATCTGTGTGAAGAAAAAGCTGAATTTGTTATTTTTTTTAATTTTATAGCCATGTTGGTATCTGCCAATATCTGTTTTGGTCATGGTTTGCATTTAAAATCAATGTTGAGCAAACCAGTTTTACTGCAAAATATGTCACAGATGATGTATCCCTTGCCTACTTATGTAATGACGTGGCCCTGGTCTACTTGTATAGGCTATGTAATGATATGGGCCTTTATGAAAATGAGTTTGATACCCCGGATCTAAATGAATCTGTGTTTGTATATGCGCGTACACACACACACATGTGTGTGTGCATGCACCTATATCTGTGTGTGTGTGCAGGTCAGTTGGAACCCATGGACACCATCTTTGTGAAGAATGTCAGAGAAAATGGTCCGGCTCACAAAGCTGGTTTATGCACAGGTCAGATGCACTAGAAGAGATTGGGTGTATATGGTATGTGTGCATGTATGTTTGAGTGCCTCTGTTTGTGTGTGTAAAAGTGT
>JAGFZM010005059.1:0-25513 GCA_017657215.1 Limnothrissa miodon | reverse complement strand
AGCCAGAACAATAACTAGAGCATTACTCACAAATAATTACGTACACTTTAAGTACATTTTGAAGCGCATGACATGAGAGTAAATTAAACTATTCTGAATTGAAGAGTTTCAATTTAGATATGGCTGCCCTCTCTAGTGGTCCAACCGATCCATGATAGTCTGTCTGAACTCACACTAGTGACCAACAAATGCTTGTTTTGGTTTTCTTTCTTTGCACAGGATGGTCTGTAACAAGTTACTTCTGCCACTGATGCATTTTCATTCAGAACTACAAATGCATCAGCAGTCTACATGGGTGCTGTTGTCCTGTGTGGGGCCAATGTGGGCTCCAAGCCTACCTGTCTTTAAGGCGTTTCTTTACCAGATCTGTGCTGATTGGACTGAGTTCGCTACTGGAGGCAGGGAAGCCTATAGAGTCCTTGGCCTTTGGTGGCTTGTCTATGCCTTGAGGGGCATATATGTAAGGCATGCTATAGGAGGAGCCATAGGGCTGGCTCTCAAAGTTGCTTTGGTAGTACACGCTCGTATCCTCAGCTTGGCTGGCTTGGACCTGGAGTGTAAAGCAAAGAGAGGCAAACATGAGTCAGCTGGTAGATACAAGACCGCTGTGAATACTGGAGCTATTAAAATACATTTTAAAATAGCAGTAACCACTAATAACCACACCCCCACCCCATATCAGTTTATCTACTCAAAAGAATTAAAATAGGATTAAAAAAGGATTAAAATAGCATTTGGTGGGTCCTTTGAGGAGACCCATGTGATCTGCTGTTCTGACTCTTGAATTGTGCAGAAGGGAGTGTGAGTTTGCTCGATTTGTAGAGAAGTGATGTGTGTGACATCTGGAGTGTTTGTGGCAGTCTAGGAGACACACCTGGGGTATGCTGATGCCTTTCCTGATCTGCTCCTGTTCCCAGCGGCTTACTTCCTCATCATGGTTGCCAGAGTCCAGGGCTTCGTCATCACTGCCTTCAATACCTGGACCGAACACACACACACACACACGGACACACACATACACACAGTCACTCATCTGTACCCATTTGAGCTTCACTGCTGTATATAGTTTCACTTTCTATCCTTTACATTTATCTCACCTAGGCAAACCTGTGCTTCTTGTAACTCTGCATCAATATTTGCATGTTTAGTTAATAGACATTTTGTGAGCAGTATGTTCATCATTGAATTTATAAAAAAGGTACAATTAACTAACAGGAAAAAAAAAGGTAAAAAATACAGTCTTAAAACTGTTCTCGAGTGCTTGTGGTCATGGTTGGAGATAGTCACAGGTGCGGTTTGGCTGCAGGCAATTCTGACTAGTGTGGTATTGCACAATTACAAACTGCCCACTACATTTGTGTCAGCAGTCAATCCCTGGCTCTCTGCTCTATGCCCACTCACCTATCTCCTCTGCGATCTTCTGGCGCTGGCTTTTCTGCTTGACGCCGCTGAAGACGATCCTCTTCTCGTCCTCGTCCTCGTCGCTGCCGCCCTGCTCGTCCTCACGCACCATGCGCTTGCTGGACGCCTCCGTATCCACAAGAGGTGCATCTCCGCCCAGCTCCCGTGCCATCTGACGCCGCTTCCGAGCCGCGTGGATAAAAGCTGCATCCGGGATCTCACCTGCACACAGGTGGGTCATGGAATATTTGTAAGAGAAAGAAAAGTTTTGCTGTCTAGGGACTATTTAAACATAAAAGTGTGTTGCACTCTGGGAGACAATATATTGGTACTGATCATACAAAATCTTGAACTATTCATAGAGACACAGTTTATGAACAAGGATGTCAAGTGAGTGATGTTGCTGCATCCAAAATCCCGACCTGGTCTCAGTGAGCTGAGGGTGGACAGGGTGTTGAAGGACCCGCCGCCACCAGCCTTCTGGTCAGAATCCTCATCCTGCTCCTCGTTGCTGTCCACCTCCATCTCTTCTTCTCCTTGCTCGCTGCTGGCCCGACTGCTATCCACCCCTGGCTCCTCTTTTGGGCTGAGGAGTGGAATCTGTGCAGGAACTGCTAAAGGACAAAACAAATATTGCGATCATATTTGTATTAAAAGTTGCAGTTTCAACACTCGGTCGCTTTCAACAGTTGCAATATGTAAGCAGTAGAAATTTGGTGAGAGGTACATTTTAAATACAATGTGAATATAAATGTAAGACAGAGAGCATGAATAGTGATATAGAAAAGATAAGTCTATAAACACAGTTAAATAAAATGACCTTACCATTTGTGTTTGTAACAGGTTCAGGAGTGACACTGCTTTTCTCCAAGTCCTCCTTGTATTCCTTTTTTAATTGTTTAACAATCTTCTTACTATGATTGGACTTCTTCACGCGAAATACCTCTGTATCACCTACAACAAATTATTAAAGCAATCATACATTACGTTTTTATCAGTACCAAGTTAGGAGCAATGCAACCTCACTCAAAGCATCGTTTCACTTTGTACGGGTAAAGTGACAGCTAACTGTGCCTTAGGCAGCATATCAATGATGAGACGTGTTCTAAATCGCACCACTTAACGTTAGATTACAATGTGTTGACATTTCACTACCACTAAGGATAAGGTAGGCTAACTACCTGTGTTGGGTCAGTGTGTTAGCTGCTTCACGTTAATGTTAACTTGCAGAGCTTGCTAATAATAATTTAACCTATTATATAATTCCATATCACATTAACAATATGTATTGTTATCGGTTAGGATACTGTTTTAAAAAAGCCACGAAAACGGTTGATTAGCTAACTTTGCCGTGTCGCAATCAACCGGTTTAACGTTAACACTAGCTGATCCTGTCTCTTCATTGACTAATTTCAAATCAATACAGGTATCTAGGTATCCAAAACAATAAGACAATAAAACGTAAGCTAGATGCGAGGTAAGTGTGATTAGCTGTTTGTTTTACTTCTTCTTGATACGTGATGTTTACGTTTCCTAGCCTGCTAACGAATTAGCTAAGTTAGCAGTTAACGCTAACGTTACCTTCATCATCTTCAAAGCTCAAC
This sequence comes from Limnothrissa miodon, assembly GCA_017657215.1. Classification (NCBI taxonomy): domain Eukaryota; kingdom Metazoa; phylum Chordata; class Actinopteri; order Clupeiformes; family Clupeidae; genus Limnothrissa; species Limnothrissa miodon. The sequence continues at coordinate 22,508 of JAGFZM010005059.1, read as the reverse complement.
AAACTTGCTTTCGGAGCTTCACGGTTATCCTTAGTCCGTTTTTTCTCTTTAGGGGCCTTAGAGGCAGAGGTTTGAAATCCATTTCCATTGTGTATGTCCAAAGTGACACTAGGAACATTAAATGTCTCTGGAGTGTTCAAATTGGCCTCAATGCCATCAGCCACAGGCCCGCATGGTTGCGATTCCTTAGGCTGCGGCAGCGGTTGCTGCGACTGCTCGTCTTCTTTCTCGTCATCTGATTCATTCCTCCTCCTCAAATTGCACCTCTTAGCTTTCTTAAACATTTTTAACTATTTCAAATTAGCGATCAGAGATGCACATGAATATATACCAAGATTTTCAATAACTCAAGGAGAGCTGCAGACAGCTGAACGCTAGACATTTTAGCTGCTATTGCAAAATGCACCAATAGGGGAGGCCCGGACCCGCCAGTACAGTTTAGCTAAGGCAACTTCCGGTCAAATTATATCAAAATAGCAGTCCCAACAATAGATAAGACAGGCCGATGCTGGGTATGACAGAAAAGTTAGGCTGCAGGTTTTTCTTTTCTCGTCTTTTGACCTAATGTTTGAGAGCTTTGTTGCAAGTTAAGAATGTTTGACGATCTATGCTAACCCAAAGAACTGCTACTACTCCCTTGAAAAAAAATGATACAAAGCAAACTACATGGGAACTGCTGTTTCTGCAGTAACTAAATGCAGTATTTCAGCTCAGAATGCTGTGCAGTAGATTTCAGTACAATCCAGTAGGCTACTGTGTGGTATTTTTGTATTAATGATGTTTTTGTGTCAAAATGTTTTTGAAAAAACCTTGTGGAGTAACTGGATGCACACTGGTATATTAGGCAGGGACATCTTAAGTGATCATTATTTTCCTCCGGGTTTCATCCAGAGACAAAATTACTACTACAGACAACGTAGAGATTGTGCCATTTCATCACTGCCTGTCATAGCTTATCAGAAATGCTGTTACAATTTATCTCTGAGAGGCTAGGAGAGCTTAATTTACTTACTTTTATTAGCATTTTTTCTGAAGGCATTTTCTGTACTGGTGTTGATTCCCTTACCAAAAACTGAATTATTATATAATTTTTTTGCCATGTGTGAAAACAAAAAAAAACCCAATGAGAAATCGCATAAAAAGGAAATTATGCAGTAGTCACTGGTATGAAGACAAACACTTGCAGGTGGTTGAAGATGATCCAAAGCACTGCTGTTATTCCTTCTGATATAAAGAGAGTTATTCACAGGCAAGTTGACTGGTTCCTAGTGTAACTGTTGCTGGAACCAGCTCTGACATGGCTGTATAGTGATACCTGAATCTGCTGACAGGTTTAATAGGCCTACACATTGCAACTAAAGAGTCAACTTTTTAAACAAAACTATATCTGAATTCTTAGTTAGTTAATTCTTAGTTCCCAGTTGGCGACAGGCGTGTACCTTACATACACCAACAACCTGCATGCAGTGAGTACCACACCCGATGAATAGATTCCCCACCAAGTCACCAAGTGAGAAGACAAGTCTTGTTAAAGAGTAATTTGTAATTTATGCTCCTGTATATGTGCATGAGAACCGTCATGACAAAAGCCTTATTTGCCCGAGGCTGAACACGCTGAACATGCAAGGGCACAGGGGTGTGCTTTATTACAGTATCTCTTCCCCCTGATATGGTTGTCTCAGAAGCAACCATCTTGCCACCCGGTATGTGCCACTTTTAGCAACACCCTCTCACCACACCACCCGCATCCGATGTGCAGCACCAGAACTTTCTTTGGTCCCAATGAGGATGTCATGTTACTTCCCGCCACAGATAATGATGATGATAATAATGATGATGATGATAATGATGATGATCTGCCTCCGGCCCAAGGAAAAAATGCATTGAGTATGGAGGATTCTCTCAGGCCCAGCTATTTCTTACAAATGCTTCACAGAATGCTGCAGCACAAACCCTGGATATCCAGTGGCCAGAGCTCCAGACAGTATCAGACTCGCATGGACTGCTCTTATTTTTGTGTCCATTCAGCCTGAGGCCTGAGTGTCCTCTCCTGGCTTTCCCAGACTTTGCTATGGAAATGTGCCATCCTGGGAAGGGAAGCCATGCCAGGTAACTACACCCTTGGGACAGAAGACACACACACGCCTGTCAGGGAGTTTCTCTGCAAGAAACTGGTCTCATGACAACTGCCTTGAGCTGTGGAAGGCTTCTGACTTCCCTCTCTGATCAACAGATCAGCTATCAAGTAGGGCAGAGAGCTCTGGGGCTTCCTGCTGGTGCTGACCTGCTCTGCAGTCTCTCCTCTCCAGGTGAGCTTCAACTGGCTCTGCACTGCATTCTAAAGCCATTCTATGACAGGCACGTCTGCACCCGAGACACGTCCTGGATCTTAAAACAAGGTCTACGTTTCTGAAAATCACTTGAGCCTCTGAGACAGATTTGAAAAAAGCATCCCCCCCCCCCCACCCCAAACCCCCCCCCCAAGTTCAAAAGCTTGCCCCCCCCCCCCCCCGGGCTTGCTGAGCTAATCACAACCGCTCAGAGTTTACGGAGGGGGAGTGGGAGGGGGCGAGGCGGGAGGAGATAATCAATATATAAAAAGAAGTTGATAATTACAAATATTCAAAATTGTAGACCCTAGCTTTAATAGCTGTGAGAATGTATAGTATTGTTAACTTACCAGTATTGATTCCATACATTGTTCATCTGGCTTATCGGTTCAGCAAGCAGCAAACAGCTGGCTCACTACAGATGCTTGGATTGGGCACTGACCAATTGCTCATCTGTTGCTTAATGGGATGATGTTGGTTCCTTGCCAGCCAGAGCCAGAAGCGTGTCTGTGCATCTTATAGCTATAGGACATGACAAATCACTGCAGAATGAGATTCAGTTTAATTATTTTCTCTGCTTTTCATTCAGAGAACCAGATTTAGATAACCTAACAATTTCGGTTGCGTCTATCAGTTGATTGGAGATTATGTGATTTATTTTGACTGGTTCTCAGACTACATATTTTAGAAACCTAGCTATGGGTATCATTTTCCTGTCAATGTGTCAGACGGCCCTGTCCCAAAAATGTTTATTTCCCTCTGCAACACTGTTGGCAGAAAAGTGATAATCATATCACATGAATTCAAAATTGCATTACAATTTGTCAGTCATGCTTTGCAGGCACAGCCAGTTCCATGGTGAGGGCAAATTGTGAAAAAAAAAAAAAACCTCTCCAAATATTTTTCACCATTCAATTCAAAAGGTGAAGTTCTATTTAATTTAAATTGTAACCCTATTGAATGTGTGTGTGTGTGTGTGTGTGTGTTGAGCACAGTCGGTATTGCTTTCCAGCATTGTCTCTCATGAAACTCTGCATAAGAGAAAAAACCCTTTCTAGTGGTGCTCTAGTCATCAGTCATTGGATGTGAATGTGAATTAAGTAGAGTAATGTTGGAATGAATGGTAAAGTATAAGAAGAAGCAATGCATCAGCATGTAGCAGTAGAAATGAAGGTAGGGACCTTATTCAGACCTTATTCAAGCAAAGGGTATCTGTAATTAATTAGAGGGCAATACAAATCAATTTACCAGAAGATGGCAGTATTTCCTCATGTCTAATTCGGTACCACACTCAACCCATCAGCCATTTTAGAGCTATAGATTCACATTTGTGTTCATAGCCTGTTGGCCTAGCCTTCTCTCCTCAGGTAAGCTGTTAAACCCATCTTAAACCCATTAGAAGAGGAATGACAGTACTCCAGAGACTACAGCATATTGCACACACACACCTTATTCTAATACAAATGTTTATAATTCAAGGTTCAATCTCTTAAATGACATATGCATTACATAGGGGGAAAGCATACTTTAATAGCTTTCTTTTATTAGTTACACTTATGCATATCACTGTAACTAAGTACTCAGGTAAATTTAGAAAAGTTCATCTATGTAGAAGTTATTCTGCTATTAAAGAAGGTATAGCCAGTATAGTGACATAGGGGAGTCATTTATTGCATGACTAGTCCGGAATAGCCTAGACTGAATAAACATTTACATTACATTTACATTTATGCATTTAGCAGATGCTTTTATCCACTTTTAAGCGACTTACAAAACGAGGATAACAATCAAGCTACATAGCAGAAACCTTAAGGAGCATAGTGCTAGGGGATAGTGCTTCCCAATAATAAACCCAAGTGCTGTTTTTACAAATAAGAATATTTGGTGCATCATTTAGAATTAATTGGAAAACAAGTCAACACTTAACTGATGAGGGCAAATTAACTTCGTTGTTTTTGTTTTTAAGTTAGCATTATCTGACAGTTTGCAATTGAGTAACTACTGACAGAACTGGCGACCTTGAAGTACAGAGATAGGTCTACAAGTAGGCCTACACATCATAGCTTGTATAGGCCTTTCTTCTTTATATACTTAAATTGTGAGTAACTTCATTTATCTCTTCAGTTTATTATCGCTGGTAAATTTACCAAAAATGTTTTATATCTTCAGAATGCTACAGGAAGTTATATTCACTTTAAATGTTTGAAGGTCAGTCATTGCTGCACAATCACCACTGGAAAGTATTGTGAAAGGACTATTGTCAATTTGCTTCAGATTTGCATCTGCATATCATTTATTCACTTCACAATCAAAAAATGATCAGCTGCATTCTAAAGAATGCCTTAAATTTAAGCCACGTTATTAACATGTTATGATAAGGTAAGAAATTCAATTTAAAAGATATTGGTGTAAAATGTTCTGACAATGATTTGGCAAGAAACTGTATAATGGAGGTTAGTGTACTGTCTGCCTTTCATTATTTGAAAAGGATGAAAAGAACCATCTGCATTGGGGACCTGTATCTTCTGTTGAGAAATGTTCCAATAGGCTAATGACAGGCAGACAATACATTATCCCTTATGGAACTAACAGGCTTACATTCAGTGGCTGCAGATTGAAACTAAAACTTCACACTTATATAAGTCATTGTGTGTATTTATAATCAAGTTATCAAATTATCTTGGCAGACTAAATGTCAGGGAAATCCTATTGTCCTGTGTCTAAATGGGTGTGGATGGCTGAAGGAATATAGTCATCGGAGCACCTGGGAGACTGACTGTTCGTTGAATATTGATGCACTCTTCCTGCTTTAGCTGAGGAGAAATCAAATCGGAATAAATATTTCAGATATTTCCATCATTTTCTATGAAGGACATGTCAAAGACAGAAATATTGACATGGAAACTACTGGATAGAAACGACTATGAAAACTTGTGCACAGCCATGGAAAGTCTGATATGCAGTATGTTTATGAAGTTTATTAAAACTGAAACTGCCTCTGTTGAGGAACTTCTAGAAATTGTGTTACAGCAATGACACAGACATTATGTTCTGGCTAAAGCAGAGAGCTAAGACATTTTAGGACAGAATTATCACATGAAGAGACACTGTAGACAAGACTTGTTATAGTGGACAGAGACAGTCGAATATTGCAATGAAAAGACATGGGATTAATGAAACGACATTACAGCAGTGATGACTGAATGAAAATGATGGACAAAATAAAACGAGATCAAATAACGTAGAACACAAGGGATAGACATTTAATATTGGTTGTGAGTTCCCTACTTGCCATGATCTGGAACAACCAATTTAGGTTGAATTAGTTAAAACGCATTCAAAATGTTTTACTGCTGAAAATACCTCTGCATATCAATAGCTGTTGAATTACATTATTAATAATTAGCAAGACAATGTAAGTGCCACTATACTGTATATCAAGCTTCCTGAAAATTAACTAAATTAAGAAAACGATAGATGTAATTGGCCATCCAGACTATTAAACGGGAGATTTTTTTATGTCATTGCTGTCATAATTCCACTCGTGCATAAAATATTTTCTTTCCTTAGGGACCGGAGATAGAGAGAGAGAGCGAGAGAGATAGAGAAGAGAAGAGAGAAAAACAGAGAGAGGAGAGAAAGAAAGAGAGAGGAGAAAGCAGTCATTAGTCTTGTGACCCCTGAAGCAGTTCACAGCAAGAGGTTTTGATAGTCTATGAGGTGACATCACAGTGCTAAGACATTTAATAGAGCTCCAAATTACCAGCGCTTTCTAAAGCTCCGCAATGAAAGTGGGGTTAAAAGTGTGTGTGAGAGAGAGAGAGAGAGAGAGTGTGTGTATGTGTGTGTGGAGAGAGAGAGTAGAGAAAGAGAGAGGATAAGAAAAGGGAGAGAGGGAGAGAAAATAAGAGAAAAGAGAGAGAGGATATGAAAAAAAGAGAGAGGTCCTTAAGAGGGGAAGGCAAACACTGTCAGAGAAAAGGAGGATGAGGCAGAGGGGTTGTATTGATCTTAGGATTTCCAATGAGCTTTGAAGAGAGAAAGGCAAAATGGATTCCTTCCTACTCAGCTCATCTGCAGTCAGAAAGGTCTGGCTCCATTTTCATCTGCATAAATCCCCTGGGAAAAAAAAAAAGATATTCGAGAAAAGTATATTTACCAACCCATTCCACTCTACGAGATGTTAGATGTGCCCTCAAATGGAAAACAGATGAATTTTTATAACATTTCCCCCCTAACTCTTTGCAGCTCATTCCCTCACAGCTGTTGAACACATCACACATGATATTTATCTTATTACTTCTTCCTATTTGCCAATTGCCAGTTGATGGGCTTGTTTATGAGGTTGTGGTCTTGTTGAAGTACAAAAGCGTTCTACTCATGATTCGTGCCATCCTGTTGCGTCCACCAGCCGGCAGGCCTCAAGCACAAATAAGAATGTGTGAAGTGAGGTGTATTTTTTTCAGTGAACACAAATATATCGGGAAAAGTGCAGTGAGTCCATGTTTTACTCTTACAGGCTGAAATGTGACACATTGATCTGGAATATGACAAGACCAAATGAACAGTATCTAGACAGCATCTAATTCTGTGTTGCAGCGTGGATCCAGCCGTGGCTCGGGGTCCGACCCACGTCTCAGTCTCAGTCTCGGTGTCAGGGTTGGTGTTGGCCTGAGCTGAGGTTTTTACGCAGGGACACCAGTTCCCATCAGCTTCCAGGAAACATATCAGATGGTGGTGGTGATGACAGCTTGGTCCGGCGCTCCACCCAATCCACAGCTACCAGCGGCTAATAACAGTAATCAATGTCCTCATTCGTCAGCACTAGAGCCGTCCTGCAGGGTATGTAGATCTGTGGAGACAGACACAAGAGGAAGTACTCAGCAAGAGGGGGAGCAAAAGAAAGAGGGACAGAGAGAGAGCGAGAGAGAGAGAGGACAGAGGGGGGGGGGGAGAAAGAACAAGAGAGTTATTTTAGCAACTAACTGACTAACTGATACAACAGAATGTGTTTAAAAAGAAAAGGAAAGGGAAGTTATGAAACTGTGGTCTTCTGCTCCTCTCGTGGCTAGTAGAACAGGATACAGTGTTCACTGTGCTGGAAATCACTTCATCTTGCAGGGAGATCAGTAGAGGTTAGGAAACTTACTTCACTGGGAGAAGCTCTGATAAATGGAGCCTATTAAGATGCAATGCCTGATAGCAAGCATTAAAAGCAGCAGGGGAGTGAACATAAAGCCTGGAAAGGAAGAAAAGACTCCTAACAGTTTAAAAGCCAGGCAATTTCTGGTAAACAGAAATATAGAGAAATATATCCTAATTTAGGTAACATCTTTCTGAGATTGACTGGCTAGTTGTGTCCATGAGAGAAAGCACACTTGAGCAGACTAACAAACGAAGACATGCGATGTGTAATGACCTGATATGGTGCAATGACATGGAGAGGTGGAGATCTAGAGGACAACCTAGCTAGTGGCTACATGGAGTAAAACCACCACGGCACAGGAAAGAAACTGTGTGATGTTTCCCCATCATTGTCCATATGTCTATGGCCATCAGTGGAGAACTGGAATGGATGGGGCTTAAAGGATTTAAGGCTATTTTTACAATTACATTTAAATTTTAGGCTATTTTATTCCTTTTAAGATTTGTAGTGACTTTAATGACTTGTTCATGTGCGGATGAAGGCTCTCTTGGCTACACCTGCAGTTTCTGTGTGCAGTTACACACTTGAACGATGACAATAATACTCTTCAGAGAACAAATAAAAAAAAATTAGCAATCAACATAGCTCTTTAAAAATAATAAAAATAAAATGTAGAGGTTGCCCTGTAGGTAAGAATTGCAGGTTTATCTCAGGTATTGCTTTTAAAGTGGGCCATAAATAACCAGTCCCCCTCAGGGTTCAGGCTGCCATCCACAAACACACGCCACGGGAGTGCAAGCGAGTGAATGCTAAAGCACTAAAGCCCATTTGTGTTGGATGTATGTCTCTGATGGCATCTGGCTGTGATGATGACCGGCTCTGAATGTGCACCCCTATTCCTTAAAACAAGACATAATAAAACAATGACAATAACAATAATGCATAACCAAAGGGCCACGCATTTGTGTATGCATGTGTGGTAAACAACAGTTTCTAGAGTATGGTGATTACAGTGGACAAACATCTCCACATATACAAAATGAGTGATTACGCCATACTCCAAAGCCATTGATTTCCAGCACACAATATAATTAAAGGCTATTTTTTGGCCTGTGGTGTAGCAACCATATAAAAACAGGTGCATTTTATTTCATCATAAAAATAATGTGCATGCTGATATCCTGTGAAATGTAGAAGCCTGTGGTGATTAGGAGATCCTTTTCAACAGCTCTCAGACCAAAACAGCATGAGGCGATACATGCAGACTGTGAAAAATCATTTTTCATTGTGGCCATTATAAGGCCATAGAGACCAATACCATCAAAATGATTTCCATGAAGTGAAGTCATTTATCGCCCAATAATTATTTTTCTCTCCCTGTATGTGGAACTGATCAATTAAAAATCCTGAAACCCTGTCACCTTGGTCCGATCCCAGATACTCTTTCCAAGTACTTATTTGCTTGGCTGAATGATGTGTTTACCTGGAGGCTAAATGAGCCACAGAGGTTATATTAAAGGAGAAGTTTGGTGTGAATCAATTCATAGCCCTGATTGAAATCACTGAATTCTGCCTGTATAGGAAAAAGAACCAGAAAATTGAGTGCACCATAAATGAGGCCAGTTGCAGATGGGTACTCTACACGAGCCAAACAACGACAGTGTCTAGGAGAGAGATCTTTGGAGGAGATTCACTAAAATGTCCTAATATACTGTGTCTGCCTGATGGGAGGCGTTTTTATTCCCAGATAACAAAGTGATAATAATGTTAAGTGAAAGAAGCATAGTGAAATGAAACTAAAAGTAAGTCCCTTAGTGTAAGTAGCCGCTTCACTATTCAGTCTATACTCTATCAAAGTCTTTTGTTCTTTTTTCTTACAGAACAGGGCTATGGATTGATTTTCAACAAAACTTTTTTTTAAATATATAGCTCTAGTTTTAACAGATTCATTCTCTCTCTGCTCACCAAAGTTAGGGGCATCAGAAGGCAATGTTCTGGCCAGAATGTGGGAGAAACCAAAAGAACCCATCTAAGACCTACAGTTACAATGTTCTATCCCACATTGCTTTCCCAAAACCTCTAAAGCGCACTGGTTTATTTCATGTTCCTCTGAGAAGAAGTTTTTGAAGATGGGAGTGTTTCTGAAACCGCTCTCAGCCTCTCTCTCTTTCTTTTTTTTCCTCACTCCTTCTCTTTTCTCCAGTTCTACCAATCATTCATCCCTAATGTTATCAGTAAAGAAATTTTTTTTTCTTTTCTTTTTTTGTTTCAGTGCTCTGTTTGAGAAGTAGTAGTGTGAGCAAGTGCCATGAGGGGAAGGGAAGAAAAAGAGAGGCTGATTCAGCAGATGCTCAGGCCTGTATCTCAGAATATTAAAGCCATTTCATCAAGACTCGGGGCTTTATCGCCTGCACACCTGCTGGCCCAGCAGAAAAGAGTTCAAGAGAGAGAAAGAGAGAGAGAGAGAGAGAGAGAGAGAGAGAGAGAGAGAGAGAGAGAGAACTTTCAAACTAGAACCAAATAAAATCCCCTTGTGTTATCTTTATCTCCTCCTTTGGCTGGCATGACTTCTTTCCCTTTTAGACAGAAATAATAATAATAAAAAAAAACCTTCCATATTTGTAATCTAGGGGGGTCTTCACCCAACGTGGTGTGCATTCTGCAAGCAGTTTTGGTTGTGGTTGTTGTGAGTCTCTGGAGGGAGCGGTTATGTGTGGATTTAAGATGTGAGATGTAAGAGCCCATAATTCTACTAAATCATTCTCTTAGAGAGCTTGCTGTCAGGACAGATGCACACGCTGAGAGAGCCAAATGGAAGTTTACCCACACTCGGAGAGAGGGAGAGAGAGAGAGAGAGAGAGAGAGAGAGATGGGGTGAAAGGAGGGATAGAGAGAAAGACACGTGGAGGAGGAAAGAGAGATGGAGGTGTGGGAAGGGAGAGAGAAACAGGAGAGAGAGAAGGGGAAGAGAGGGTGGACAGGATGGTGTGCTCCATTAAAAACTGAAAAGATGAGATGCGGTAGAGCCATAAAACTGACTTAAAAGCAACAAGAAGCTTTTTTTTTTATAAATCATGCTGAGAGTCTACCCTAAAATGGGGCTTCCTTAGGCATCACTGGTTAATAATTCATTTCCTGTCATAATCACAAGACCAATTCTAGATGAATACAGGAGTGCAGAGTACCTGTTTCTTTGCATATATTTTTAACTGTGTTTTTGCCTATTCAGACAGTGGTGTTGAAGGAAATCTGCATAAAGGACCGAATACAGAATTTGGTTGTTTTTGAGTGATGTGTGCTACTGTATTGATGGATTTAAAATACAATTTATTCATTAAACATTCATGGCCTGTTACCATCTCTTCAATTAATCAAATGTGATCAATAAAAATAAACAAATGGCAAGCATAGGCATGTCACTGGTATGTTAAAAACCTTGTAACTGCTTTCTATTTTGAATTTTTGTAGTGTTTTTCCCTACCCTCCACCCACAAAAGCACAGTGCAACTGAATGGATAATGGATAAAAATTACTAACCCTCATATTTTTAAACCTTTCATATGACCTCATGCCATCCAAAATCATTTGAAGATGTTACTAAAATAAATTACCTGTTAAAAAGGATACTTCAAAACTTGGTGAAAAGTTACACAGTCTTGCCTTTAATTCCATTTTATAATGTTTGAATTGTTGGTCAAATGGGGACAGCTAAAGTGCTAACTGACTGTGCTGTTTCTGTATCCTAAACTGGCATCACTGAGAGACCGTGAGGCCACTCTGGTGCACTCTGAATTGTTGCATATTTAAGAATCTGTGGAGGCTAGTTACAGATGGGTCCTCTACACAAGAGAAACAAGGACAAACAATGTCTGAGAGAGATTTCTGGAGGAGAATTACTAAAATAACTAATATACTTTGTCTGCCTGAAATGAGACGTTTTTTTTTCTCCTGGCCAACTTAGTGGGACTTGCTAGTACCTCTGGCGTTTTTTTGTGAACACACCGTCCTCCATGACTGCTAATCTCCCACTCTGCACACCGTGCCGTGGAGCCACCCAGCGAGACGTGTGCCAGCCAGGCTCTTCTGGAGTTGGTTTTTGGCCTCCGTCAACCGCCGTGAGAGCTCCAAATGCGTGCAAGCCAAATCTCATCAGGCCCTTAGCTCGTTAGCCGCTCAAAGGAGTCTCTGAGAGTGGCACAGAGAGCTACACTCCTGTGCTAGCTAGTAAAACCTCAACTCTAAATAACACCAAACACGTCAGGCCCCTCCAGACACACCGGGGTGTCACTACACTGTATGAAAGAGAAACCCATCATCTGTCAGGGAGCTCTTAAAGGTATTTAAAAGGCTTTACACAGCTATTTAGAAATAGGATAAATACTGCTACACACTGGCAACATTAAAGATGCCGCTAATTAAAAAACAAATAAAAACAAATAGCTCTTTCACAAGGTTTTGCTTAGTGTCAAGGAGTTAAAAAGTATGCTTTAAGTATTTAGTATTTAGAGATAGAATGTGAGGTAAATATACACAAGAAAAGGATAGTCTGGCAATCTGTTCCAAGAAACGATTTGTGATAAAGTTAATAAATTAGATTCCATTCAATTCAATTATATTTATACATCACTTTTAACAATAGTATTGTCTCATTACACTTGCAAATGGCAAACTCTCATAGTCATAATTCTTGTCTATTGGGAAACCTTGGTATTAACATACATATCATTACTGCAATACTTTAGGTTGTAGATAACTGACACAAATGTTAACGCATATGGCAAACTCTTCTTGATGTATTGGACACATTGCAGGTTTAAGTCAGTGGCACTGGACTTACCTTGAATGAGTGTGGCTGGTCTTTGAAGGACATGGACTCAGTGAAGAACTCTGTGTCATGCGACAGCCTGCCATGGCCCCCAAACTGCACGTCATCAGAGTCCAGTCGAATGGTGTATCTTGATCGTGGATGTCAAGGGCATAAAACAGATGGCAGCAAACCTAGCTGTGCATGTGGAAGTAAAGAGCCTGCTAGTAGGTGGAGTGGCAGTTTGGGCCTTTTTCTTTAGTCGACTGGGTAGCGCACCTGACTGCTGATCCAATGCTGTGAGGTTGCAGGTTTGTGTGTGTGTTGTGTGTGTATGTTTGTCTGATAGTATAAGACAGATTTATGTAATAAAGAATCAATGTATATAATAAAAAAATGTCTGTGTGAGTGTATAGGAGAGAGATTCCAAATGTGAGACGTAAAAGGTGTGTAAGAGAGTGTTGATGTGTGTGTGTGTGTGTGTGAGACAGTGACAGTGTGCATGAGTGTGTGTCCTGTACGTGCGGGGTTTTACATCGAGAACACAAACACGGCGTCGGAGATGAAGCATTGTGTCGGCGTCTGCAGCTTCCCGAGCGCCGAGTGTCATCCATCTCTCACTAATTGGAATCCCCTCATGTCCGAGAGCTCCTCCCCACCCCGGCAGGTAGATCCCATTCCACTCGCACAAATACAATTTGTGTAATATACAGCTTTCCCCTCTGTCCCCACACAGCCAATTAAAGGCGCTTTGCTGCTCGGTGGAGTTGGACGTCTCCTAGCGAGCCTCTCGTGGAGGGTAACAGAAAGGGCCGTTTGAATGGCACAGGTTGGCTGCAGGTCGTTGCTCACAATTACTGTTTTCAAAAGACATATGAACAGCAGGCATGGGGCACACAGCATATATACACACACACACACACACACACACACACACACACATACATACACACACACCGCATATATACTCATACACAGGGTGGTGACACTCAATTACATTTGTTTGGGAGTATATACAAATCTGTGAAAAACATAAACAACATCTGCAAATGGCAATAGTATTAATTCTTAAAGTGGCATACAGTAGGGTACCACGCAATACTCAACTCCTAACTGAAAGTAATAGTTTGCTGTCATCTCATATTCAATAGGAAGAAAAATGAATGCATCTCAGACAGCAGAGACTGAACCGCAATGGTAGGCTACTTACTGCATGCGCTAAATCAGTGGCTAAATCAATTTTGCTTTTATTAGGCTATAGTTCAAATTTCGATTGTTTTCCTTGTTTATCGAGAGTCATGGGCAAGCTCATGTAACAGCTCTATGATGAACTTACACTTTAAGAATTGTGATTTGGAATGCTAAACCCCATTAGCATTAGCAATCTGTTGCTAGGCTGACTCTTAGGCGTCTGGCAGTGGGAGTTTACACATTGCACAAGCACTGGCTCTATGACACTGGAAAGGATACTTCCCTGGAAGGCCGACAGGGACTCTGTAGTCGTTGTAGCTGTGTACCGGGTGGAAGTTGAAAATGAAGAGCACTTTGGCCCGCTCAAAAACAATGACTTTGTCTCCCTGGTTCATCGTTGTCACATGACCCTACAGTGAGAAAATTAGTTAAATCACAAACTGCCATCCTCATGTATTTAGCGTTTCCTGACTTTTTTGTTGCTTTTCATTTAGTATCTGTCACGTGTCCCAGGAATGATGGAAAGTGCTTTGTGTGTGTGTGTGTGTGTGTGTGTGTGTGTGTGAAGAGAGAAAGAGTAAGGGAGGAGGGGGGAGATAGTGTGTGTGTTCTGTGCATGGTCTGTGTATGCGCACACAAGAGGAGAGGAAGAGAAGGAAACCTAGACAAAGACAAGAGAAAGTCTAACAGACAGACTGTACAAGAGGAAATGATCTCTGGACCTAGCACTGACAACATTGACTCCTCCCATGGTGGCATGTGCGGTGTGTGTGTCTGAGGTCTCACATGTGGGGAGGCCAGCCAGCTGTACTTGTCCTCGGTGAGGTTCATAGCGCGGTCGAAGGCGTAGAGCTGGCGGTAGCGCAGGTGCTCCATGTCCAACAGGTCGTACTGGCGCCGGGCGAAGCTATAGCTCTCGTTGTTTCCCTTCCGCGGGAAGTCCAGCCACTCTGGGTGACCAAATTCATTACCTGCAGTTTGGGAGTCCAGAGGGTTACGTACAGACAAACACTATTCAGACAAGTGTAAAATGAATATACCATCCATTCCCACATAAATGTGAATTATAAATCATTATTATTAATGCAACTACTGATTTCAACACTGTGAGGGTAAGCCTATTTCTAAATGTATCTGTTAAAAGAAGTTTAATTTAGATTTCATTGAATAATGGTAATTGGTGGTTGAACTGAAGGACGGGGATGAGTCATAACAGACACCATGTCTGCCGACACAAGACAAGACAACTCCCCGCTCAAATCTGAGTGTAATCATACAAGTTGCAGGATGAAGCTCTAGTTCCCCCTGAGGGCCTTGGACGGAGACAGAGGGGAGAGGAAATGAAGCCAAGGCTGTAAAGGTGAGACACAGATAGCAATGGCAGTGTGCTGGGATGCATTATTCACTCACGGCTTGAGTGGAGGCCATGTGCCTGCAGAGGGACACGATCTGATGGCCAAGTTCCAAGGAAGCCGGCCCTGCCCGACTATCATTTTGGCTGCGGTGCAGTGTCCTTCGAAGTGGTTTCGTTCTCACATGGGACTGCCTTTTCTGAAGACAACTGTCTAAGCCACATGAAACATCTCTCCTCCATTCCAACTACAAAGCAGCCATGATCTCTGAAAGGTGGACAAACTCACCGTTTGAGTCCACAGGCTTAATTAATACTGAACCCATATGCCTGTTCATTCGATTTTCTTTCTTATTCTCTTTCCTTAAAGGGATAGTTCGGTTTTTAACACATTGAGCCCCTTACACAGGTTGTCTAAAATGAAATAAAATGGTTGACACCAAAATCTTGATGATTGCTCCTGTCTCGGCTATTTGGGAAATATAGAATCGCCTCTGCCTGCCTTTAAAATGGATAGCAATGGGCATGTGTTGTTTCTACCCTTAAAACACTGGTTTTAAAAAAGTGCTACTCATGGAGTGATTAGTGGCATTTGCTGATGTTCCAACCCAAGTATCGTAGCAAAATACAGTTTCTGTCATGTTTTATTTGCCATTTTGTAAGTCCCATAGGGATCTATTTGCTCCTTCACATAAACAAAGTGCCAAATAAAACATGACGGAAGCTTTATTTCGCTACGATACATGTTTTGGAACATCATTGAGCACCACTAACCACTTGGTTAGTAGCACTTTTTTAAAACCAGTGTTTTAAGGATAGAAACAACACATGCCCATTGCTAGCCATTTTGAAGGCAGGCAGAGGCGATTCTACATTTCACAAATAGCCGAGACAGAAGCAATCGTCAAAATTTCGATGTCAACCACTTTATTGCATTTTAGACAACCTGTGAAAGGGGCTTAATGTGTTAAAAACCGAACTATCCCTTTAAGCTAATTTTCTAATTTATGCAATTTCACAACATCTCACACTTTTTCAATAGTATTTCAATGTATATGACAAATAAATTCATTAAGCATTAACATGTTACTACTGGAACAAGATAAATTCCCTGAACCTCGAAAGCATTAACATGTCACTACTGGAACCCTGAGTAATATATCCTCTCTTCCTTTCATCCTGACTTAGAACAAAATATTGCCTAACTTTGGACGAATTATTGTCTGTCAGCCATGTCTTTTGGAAAACTTTTATCCCCATTAGTTCTTGTGTGCACACTTGTCTCATTAGCGCGTGTAAACGAGATCTTGGACTTGACCACAGAGTTAGACAACAACCCCCCGTGTGCGTAGGCCTCACCTTCCTCCTTTCTCCACCCCTGCTGTCCCCAACCACTGCTTGAGTTGATGTCTTACCTGCCATATCTCACAGTCACAGACAACCACCTGTGTCCCCGTTCACCATTCAGTCTTGTCTCGACCCATCTCACCCAGCTCTGACAGACAGCTTGTTAACCATTTATTTAAATAGATTTGTTTATTGGAATGCAGCACAGGGTGTGTTTGAAGAATTGCGCAAACATTTGTATGTCTAAATCGTCATGACAACTCTGGAGGACACTGTCACAGTAATTGGTCTCCAAGGGAACCAAGGGAATACATATCCACAGGAAGTCAATCCTGCACATCCTGCTTGAGATTTGTTGTCTTCCACTATGGGGACCCCTAGGGACAGTATCACCAATTAATTTGGGTCCATCTACATCCTGACAAAAATAATATCAGTGTTTATGCCTCCAACCAGGCTGATTTGATCTGCTTTCCCATCCAATCACTAAACTTGTGTGCAGAGGAGAATACTGTTACAGGCACATGGCCTAAGTAAAAACCCAAAGGTTTTGTAGATTGTGTGCCCTCAAAGCCAATGCAACTCATTTCCTAAAAACTCAGACCAACCATTACATATAATTCACAACCAATAAAATCATCTGTGTTATTGTCTGTAGTTAAAAGTTGGATGTGTATTTTCCTTTGAATTGAGCATCTGCAATAAGCAACTTCTAAGAAAATCACAGTCAACATTAATAATATGTTTGCGGCCTTAAAACCTTTTCAGTCAAGGACCAAGAACTTCTGATTTTGTAATGCACATTAAAATAAGAGTTATAAGACTTTAAGAAGTCACAGGCTCGAGGAATGGAGGGTCAGTTACTTATTGTACATTCCAGTCTGGACTGATGCTGGTCAGGTTGCCAGGCTATGATTGGACACTGACCCTATAGTGCTAGAACTGGACACTAACCACAACACATATGGGCAGGGCCATTGGGACTCATAAGTCATAGCCATCACTGCTGATAGCATAAATCTAGCTGGTTAGTCCAGCCGGCTAGTATTTAGCGGACGGGTGGCCTGGGCAGCATATCTGACACTTTACTAACACCATGCCTTGGAGGGTTGAGGGGGTTGGGGGGTTTGAATGGGGTATAGTGAAATTGTCAAATTTGCGAAATTGTCAAAAGTGCGGAATAGCAAAATCAAAAGTAAGTAACTATGCCCCATTCACTTATGCCGCGTTTCCACTAGTACCTACTCGGCTTTACACCATTCGACTCGACCCACGATCGGTGTGTTTCCACTAGCACCGGGTACCAGAACCAGGGCTGGTTTTTGGTTCCTGCTTCTGCCTGGTTCCATCGGGGCTGAGTAGGTACTAAACGTGACGTTGATGTGACTGCTAGCCACTGATTGGTCATGGGGAGTTTGGACACACGCACGACCTAGCTTCCTGGTGGTGCGGCAAATTGTGGTTTCTGCCTACTTTTTAAACTTTCTGTTCTTAATTACTTTGGATATCAACCCATAGAGTCGGGTTAGAAAAGGGCTTACGTTAGTAATCCTTAAACGTATGTTTAGCACACACACACCACAACCTAATCTTAATGGCGGCAAACATTATATGAATTTAAAGTTATTATAACGTAGTGGTTTTCATAAGATTTAAGGCTAACTCTGAGGTAAACACGTTTGTCAAGTTTGAGCTTCGAGTGTTGCAAAAGTAGCCTATCAACCCAAATGTAAAGTTGACCACAATGCAGATACATCGCCCTATCTATCAGATGTTCTCTATGTTATGCACTTCTGAATGTGTCCAGGGTTAAAATAAGCCTAGGCTACTAAAAGGCAATGATATATCATGCAACGCCGACAATCCGAAAATACTTTAATCAACGTCACGGTATTCACCACACCCACTTCACATGGTACCAGGCACCAGTGGAAACGCGAGTCGAGTGGTGTCGAGCCGAGTCGGGCTGAGTAGGTTCTAGTGCTAAAGGGGCATTAGTGTGAGTTGCTGCTTCACCAGGTTATTTGATCTATGTCCCTTCTGACAGTACTTGGTGACCTGGAAACAACAGCGCTATGGATTGATTCACATCGAACCTCTGCTTAAAGGCTGGCCTCCTTACCCATGAAGTTCAGGTAGCCCTCCCCTCCCAGGCCGTGGGTGAGCAGACGGATCATCTTGTGCAGCTGGATACCGCGGTCAATGACAGGAGTCATAGGAATCAGGGAGCTCATGTTGGTGTACATCTCCTGGTCCATCAGCCAGAAGGCCAGAGACTTGTCACCCACCAGAGCCTGGAGGACAGAGATGAAAGGAAAAGAGTCTCAGTCTCCCTGTAACTGGTTTTCCTCTGGGCGAAAGGATGTGCGCATTTGAACGGAAAAAAACTATCCCAGCAAAATCACACCAGCATTCACCTCAATCCACTCTCAACCTCTCAACCTTTTTCATGAAAATGTGGAGTAAATTAGACCTATCCTGAGGTGAGACACACACACACACACACACACACACACACACACACCTTCTATACTGAGGTTAATAATGTCATGGAGCGTATGCTTCCCACAATTCTCTTCCTGCAGCCTTTACTTTCCATATATATGAATGTAAACCCCCCTCTTGACGCAAACAATGAATAAAATCTTTGTGCTGTGGTATTGTGACTTAGCCTGCTCTTTGTTTTCAGTGAACACATTTCAGGACAAATTGCTTTCTGGGGCATTTATGGTCCTCGTAAAAAGATACTACTGCCTCTCTCTTTTTTTTTACAAACTCACCTGGTCGTGACTCTCTGCGTATGCTATTGATCCCTCCTCAGGTCGGCGGTTGGTGAGCGTGTACACAATGTTCCCAAGGTCCCAGTCTTCGTCCCTTTGTTCTTTCAGGATCTATGGAAGAAAACAGAGATGAGGGCAGAGAGAAAGAGGGGGAGAGAAAGAGAGAGGGATAGAGAGGCCATTAGGGCCAGGCCCAGGCTGTGGAAACAAAAACACGATGGCTTTTCCCAAATACCCAAGGACAAGTGCAGTGTGCGTGCACTGCTTATAGATTGGTTTGGGAAGCAGAGGTGGAAAACTTTCTGACTCAGGGCACTAGCTAGTGAAAAGCAATTGCTGTTTAAATGAATAGATGTTTGTCTAGTACTTTTGATAACTGCATGGATCCTATCTGGAGGCTTTGTGATGAAGTGTAGTGAAGAACGAGAGTATTGAGAATGATTACATGTGTACATGTTTCAAAACCCTTTCTGCATGTCCTTAAAAGGTCACAAAAACAAAAATACCTCAGCAAGACTACAAAAATGTGCTCAATCAAGTACAATTGGCTTGATTCCTTTTGTCTCTTTTAAGTTCCACCTCAAAGCGTTAATTTCAGACAAAAGTCTTTCCAAAATGTTTCTACCAATTAGTTCCTTTTGGACCCGATGATGTGATTTGCTGAACAAATTTAAACCCAGTGAACTCACCTTGACAAACAGCATACAAGAAATCCATAGTTTAGGCTATAATTTAGCTTAGATATTTGTGCCCTGCTGCTTTTATCTTCCTGACCAACAGCTAATTTTCTTTTTCTTAGTGACAGTTTCTTGGCGGAGGAGCTGTCCTCTTCCCATAACTACCTGCCTCAGGATGATTGATAACGGCAGCAAAAGAGTACCGCAGTCAACCAAGTCTGGCTCAATTTCATAAATCCATTGTGAGTGTCTGATGGTTCACCAGAAACATCTGTGTGTTAGGAATAGCAAGTTGTGATTCATCTGACACCTTTATATTTATATTTACAGTAAAAACAGCTCTCAGAACGTAGGCTCTCCTCCTTGGACCTCAAACAACTATGTCTTACTAAGAAACATCTTACAAAATTTGTTCTTACATTTCTTAAATATCTGAGAGCAAAGACATACTTGCTTTGTGCTGAGAGAGGTCAGCACATTTCATATTTGATTTGTATTGTACAACAGGAATTAAGATTATTTGGATTATTTGAGAAAATAGGAAGTGAGAAACCTCAGTCAGAATAGAGGAGGAGGAATGAGAGGAATGGCCTTGTCTCTGATCACTCCCTCCCTGGAGCTAAACAAGGCCCTATGGAGACAATGTAGGTACCTTGGAGGTTCCTGTCTCTCTGTGATGACTGTTGAAGAGCTGAGCAGAGGAACAGAACAGTCCCAAGCCTCCTCTCTGAGATGCTGCTCGCTCCCATGAGGGGGGAGAGCAGTGTAGCCACAGGCAGACCACATGACATCATCAGTATGAGCAATAGAAACCTCTTCTGACGCCTCAATTTCCCTGATTTATTTGAAGAAAAAATGCATTCCCTCCCTTTGTATCAACCTCATAAACAAAAACAAGTTAACCCTAGTTACTAATTGGGAAATTATAGTAAAGATTAACATGATACCACACAAAAGACCTAACTGCGACTCTGTGGATTTCTCAGCTTTGGTTTCTCATAAAGCAAGCACTCCTGTTCAGCTTTGCTAGAATTACATATAACAGCTTTGATAATCTTGCAATCTGATAAATTAATTCAGTATATAATCTGAGTTTACTCTAAAGACTTTATTAAAATCTGCATTATTGCAACATTTAATTTGGACCGGGAGACAAAACCGTTTTCTATTTCAAACTAGAGATTCCAGTATATGCAGAGCAATTTAAAAAAGTTAAACTTGAGTGGATTTAAAGCATCATAAACTTGTAACATGAGGTTCTCAAGAAGCGGTACAGATAGTTGACATTCAGTGATGTCAGCACAGCAGCATTGTATAGTGTTACCTGCTGTGTTAACAAAGTAAGAGAAGAAAGGGGGATTTATATGTTGATATAATTTGTGTGTTCATAACTTATGGTTGAAATGTTAGCAGCTAGCAACTAGCCTAATGTTATTTGAACAATTAGATAACAACAGCAAAAGTTAACAGATTTTTTACGCTGACTGACAGAAATGTAAGACAACTTTCGACTGCAAATTTGAATACGTCCTTAGTTTTAGAGTTTGTTGAAATTAGACCCCCTTAGATTTCTCAAAACATAACCCCCATTCATATATTTTCAGAAATTAATTTTAGTTTTCGTTTTAATTTTCACCTGTACATATTGCCTAGAATTTTTTCTTAGTATGCTCCATACGCATCTTAATACTGAAAGTTCATCTTTGTAAGCAAGATGTGAAGAACATTCCTCTGTACTATGCACTGTAAGTAAAAGCCCATGACGATTCTCCAGTGTCTCTCCAGAGTGTTCATCATGAGATGATGCAGCTGGCTTATGTTTCATACTCTGATATAGAGTTCAAAACCTAGATAGACTCATTCTTAATTTCACATGCGGTCTTTGGAGAGCCCACAGGATTCTTCTCTGAGATGGTAAAACTGTGCGCAAATGATATCTACAAAATAATTAGACAATTTATGTGCAGTAGTTGTGCAAATTAAGAACTCTTAATGTTGTTGGTTAATTCTTTGTTTACCATTTTTTTTATTCTGTGTGAGTTATATTCTATTTTATTTCAGCCCGATTCCTGAAAGCCATTATGATCTGAAACCAGTGATCCGTGGAAAAGCCTCATATCCTGTCAAATAAACAACCCCCCTGGCCTGGGGTTAGGGCTCTCGGGGGGGAACGCTCCGGCAGCCGCCGCCTCACCTGGATCCACTTATCTGGCACAGCCATGGCCAACCGGTAATCGAAGCCCAGGCCTCCCTTGGCAATGGGTCTGCACAGGCCTGGCATGCCAGACACGTCCTGGCATAGGGGAGAGGCAGCGGGGAGAGGAGGAGTGGAAGGGAGAGGAGGAGAGGAAGATAGCACTCCATCAAATCAAACCTAATGACAGAGTATTGCATTTTCATCAGGCACAGGATCAAATGATCAGTCAGAATAAAAACAGAGACATGGAGACTCTAAACAGCTTTCTCTTATTTGAAGTTACATTAAATTAACATCTATGCATTTAGCAGATGCTTTAATCCAAAGCCACGCAGTTATCAAGGTCAGTGTCCCCCAGAGCAACTTAGGTTTACTCAAGGGCAAACAGTGGCAGCTAGAATACAAACCCACCAGTTTTAGGGCTCCTATAGCTTGTTAGTAACTGCTATGCCATGGGAAAGGGTGTTGCTGTTTTTCATGTACCCATGTGAGAGAATAGTTAATTTTTTTTTTGCAGGGTAGGGGGCGTAAGGGATGTGTGGGAATTAACTGCGTGGAAGTCATGGACACAGAACCTAAAGATGATGGGGACAGGGATGTCATGGACACAGAACCTAAAGATGATGGGGACAGGGATATCATGGAAACAGAACCCTAAAGATGATGGGGACAGGGATGTCATGGA
>JAGFZM010005058.1:0-25495 GCA_017657215.1 Limnothrissa miodon | reverse complement strand
AGCCAGAACAATAACTAGAGCATTACTCACAAATAATTACGTACACTTTAAGTACATTTTGAAGCGCATGACATGAGAGTAAATTAAACTATTCTGAATTGAAGAGTTTCAATTTAGATATGGCTGCCCTCTCTAGTGGTCCAACCGATCCATGATAGTCTTTCTGAACTCACACTAGTGACCAACAAATGCTTGTTTTGGTTTTCTTTCTTTGCACAGGATGGTCTGTAACAAGTTACTTCTGCCACTGATGCATTTTCATTCAGAACTGCAAATGCATCAGCAGTCTACATGGGTGCTGTTGTCCTGTGTGGGGCCAATGTGGGCTCCAAGCCTACCTGTCTTTAAGGCGTTTCTTTACCAGATCTGTGCTGATTGGACTGAGTTCGCTACTGGAGGCAGGGAAGCCTATAGAGTCCTTGGCCTTTGGTGGCTTGTCTATGCCTTGAGGGGCATATATGTAAGGCATGCTATAGGAGGAGCCATAGGGCTGGCTCTCAAAGTTGCTTTGGTAGTACACGCTCGTATCCTCAGCTTGGCTGGCTTGGACCTGGAGTGTAAAGCAAAGAGAGGCAAACATGAGTCAGCTGGTAGATACAAGACCGCTATGAATACTGGAGCTATTAAAATACATTTTAAAATAGCAGTAACCACTAATAACCACACCCCCACCCCATATCAGTTTATCTACTCAAAAGAATTAAAATAGGATTAAAAAAGGATTAAAATAGCATTTGGTGGGTCCTTTGAGGAGACCCATGTGATCTGCTGTTCTGACTCTTGAATTGTGCAGAAGGGAGTGTGAGTTTGCTCGATTTGTAGAGAAGTGATGTGTGTGACATCTGGAGTGTTTGTGGCAGTCTAGGAGACACACCTGGGGTATGCTGATGCCTTTCCTGATCTGCTCCTGTTCCCAGCGGCTTACTTCCTCATCATGGTTGCCAGAGTCCAGGGCTTCGTCATCACTGCCTTCAATACCTGGACCGAACACACACACACACACGGACACACACATACACACAGTCACTCATCTGTACCCATTTGAGCTTCACTGCTGTATATAGTTTCACTTTCTATCCTTTACATTTATCTCACCTAAGCAAACCCGTGCTTCTTGTAACTCTGCATCAATATTTGCATGTTTAGTTAATAGACATTTTGTGAGCAGTATGTTCATCATTGAATTTATAAAAAAGGTACAATTAACTAACAGGAAAAAAAAGGTAAAAAATACAGTCTTAAAACTGTTCTCGAGTGCTTGTGGTCATGGTTGGAGATGCTGCAGGCAATTCTGACTAGTGTGGTATTGCACAGTTACAAACTGCCCACTACATTTGTGTCAGCAGTCAATCCCTGGCTCTCTGCTCTATGCCCACTCACCTATCTCCTCTGCGATCTTCTGGCGCTGGCTTTTCTGCTTGACGCCGCTGAAGACGATCCTCTTCTCGTCCTCGTCCTCGTCGCTGCCGCCCTGCTCGTCCTCACGCACCATGCGCTTGCTGGACGCCTCCGTATCCACAAGAGGTGCATCTCCGCCCAGCTCCCGTGCCATCTGACGCCGCTTCCGAGCCGCGTGGATAAAAGCTGCATCCGGGATCTCACCTGCACACAGGTGGGTCATGGAATATTTGTAAGAGAAAGAAAAGTTTTGCTGTCTAGGGACTATTTAAACATAAAAGTGTGTTGCACTCTGGGAGACAATATATTGGTACTGATCATACAAAATCTTGAACTATTCATAGAGACACAGTTTATGAACAAGAATGTCAAGTGAGTGATGTTGCCGCATCCAAAATCCCGACCTGGTCTCAGTGAGCTGAGGGTGGACAGGGTGTTGAAGGACCCGCCGCCACCAGCCTTCTGATCAGAATCCTCATCCTGCTCCTCGTTGCTGTCCACCTCCATCTCTTCTTCTCCTTGCTCGCTGCTGGCCCGACTGCTATCCACCCCTGGCTCCTCTTTTGGGCTGAGGAGTGGAATCTGTGCAGGAACTGCTAAAGGACACAACAAATATTGCGATCATATTTGTATTAAAAGTTGCAGTTTCAACACTCGGTCACTTTCAACAGTTGCAATATGTAAGCAGTAGAAATTTGGTGAGAGGTACATTTTAAATACAATGTGAATATAAATGTAAGACAGAGAGCATGAATAGTGATATAGAAAAGATAAGTCTATAAACACAGTTAAATAAAATGACCTTACCATTTGTGTTTGTAACAGGTTCAGGAGCGACACTGCTTTTCTCCAAGTCCTCCTTGTATTCCTTTTTTAATTGTTTAACAATCTTCTTACTATGATTGGACTTCTTCACGCGAAATACCTCTGTATCACCTACAACAAATTATTAAAGCAATCATACATTACGTTTTTATCAGTAGCAAGATAGGAGCAATGCAACCTCACTCAAAGCATCGTTTCACTTTGTACGGGTAAAGTGACAGCTAACTGTGCCTTAGGCAGCATATCAATGATGAGACGTGTTCTAAATCGCACCACTTAACGTTAGATTACAATGTGTTGACATTTCACTACCACTAAGGATATGGTAGGCTAACTACCTGTGTTGGGTCAGTGTGTTAGCTGCTTCACGTTAATGTTAACTTGCAGAGCTTGCTAATGATAATTTAACCTATTATATAATTCCATATCACATTAACAATATGTATTGTTATCGGTTAGGATACTGTTCTAAAAAAGCCACGAAAACGGTTGATTAGCTAACTTTGCCGTGTCGCAATCAACCGGTTTAACGTTAACACTAGCTGATCCTGTCTCTTCATTGACTAATTTCAAATCAATACAGGTATCTAGGTATCCAAAACAATAAGACAATAAAACGTAAGCTAGATGCGAGGTAAGTGTGATTAGCTGTTTGTTTTACTTCTTCTTGATACGTGATGTTTACGTTTCCTAGCCTGCTAACGAATTAGCTAAGTTAGCAGTTAACGCTAACGTTACCTTCATCATCTTCAAAGCTCAACAAACTTGCTTTCGGAGCTTCACGGTTATCCTTAGTCCGTTTTTTCTCTTTAGGGGCCTTAGAGGCAGAGGTTTGAAATCCATTTCCATTGTGTATGTCCAAAGTGACACTAGGAACATTAAATGTCTCTGGAGTGTTCAAATTGGCCTCAATGGCATCAGCCACAGGCCCGCATGGTTGCGATTCCTTAGGCTGCGGCAGCGGTTGCTGCGACTGCTCGTCTTCTTTCTCGTCATCTGATTCATTCCTCCTCCTCAAATTGCACCTCTTAGCTTTCTTAAACATTTTTAACTATTTCAAAATAGCGATCAGAGATGCACATGAATATATACCAAGATTTTCAATAACTCAAGGAGAGCTGCAGACAGCTGAACGCTAGACATTTTAGCTGCTATTGCAAAATGCACCAATAGGGGAGGCCCGGACCCGCCAGTACAGTTTAGCTAAGGCAACTTCCGGTCAAATTATATCAAAATAGCAGTCCCAACAATAGATAAGACAGGCCGATGCTGGGTATGACAGAAAAGTTAGGCTGCAGGTTTTTCTTTTCTCGTCTTTTGACCTAATGTTTGAGAGCTTTGTTGCAAGTTAAGAATGTTTGACGATCTATGCTAACCCAAAGAACTGCTACTACTCCCTTGGAAAAAAATGATACAAAGCAAACTACATGGGAACTGCTGTTTCTGCAGTAACTAAATGCAGTATTTCAGCTCAGAATGCTGTGCAGTAGATTTCAGTACAATCCAGTAGGCTACTGTGTGGTATTTTTGTATTAATGATGTTTTTGTGTCAAAATGTTTTTGAAAAAACCTTGTGGAGTAACTGGATGCACACTGGTATATTAGGCAGGGACATCTTAAGTGATCATTATTTTCCTCCAGGTTTCATCCAGAGACAAAATTACTACTACAGACAACGTAGAGATTGTGCCATTTCATCACTGCCTGTCATAGCTTATGAGAAATGCTGTTACAATTTATCTCTGAGAGGCTAGGAGAGCTTAATTTTCTTACTTTTATTAGCATTTTTTCTGAAGGCGTTTTCTGTACTGGTGCTGATTCCCTTACCAAAAACTGAATTATTATATAATTTTTTTGCCATGTGTGAAAATCTGAAAAACAAAAAAAACCCAATGAGAAATCGCATAAAAAGGAAATTATGCAGTAGTCACTGGTATGAAGACAAACACTTGCAGGTGGTTGAAGATGATCCAAAGCACTGCTGTTATTCCTTCTGATATAAAGAGAGTTATTCACAGGCAAGTTGACTGGTTCCTAGTGTAACTGTTGCTGGAACCAGCTCTGACATGGCTGTATAGTGATACCTGACTCTGCTGACAGGTTTAATAGGCCTACACATTGCAACTAAAGAGTCAACTTTTTAAACAAAACTATGAATTCTTAGTTAGTTAATTCTTAGTTCCCAGTTGGCGACAGGCGTGTACCTTACATACACCAACAACCTCATTCCTCCTTCTGCATGCAGTGAGTACCACACCCGATGAATAGATTCCCCACCAAGTCACCAAGTGAGAAGACAAGTCTTGTTAAAGAGTAATTTGTAATTTATGCTCCTGTATATGTGCATGAGAACCGTCATGACAAAAGCCTTATTTGCCCGAGGCTGAACACGCTGAACATGCAAGGGCACAGGGGTGTGCTTTATTACAGTATCTCTTTCCCTTGATATGGTTGTCTCAGAAGCAACCATCTTGCCACCCGGTATGTGCCACTTTTAGCAACACCCTCTCACCACACTACCCGCATCCGATGTGCAGCACCAGAACTTTCTTTGGTCCCAATGAGGATGTCATGTTACTTCCCGCCACAGATAATGATGATGATAATAATGATGATGATGATAATGATGATGATGATAATGATGATGATCTGCCTCCGGCCCAAGGAAAAAATGCATTGAGTATGGAGGATTCTCTCAGGCCCAGCTATTTCTTACAAATGCTTCACAGAATGCTGCAGCACAAACCCTGGATATCCAGTGGCCAGAGCTCCAGACAGTATCAGATTCGCATGGACTGCTCTTATTTTTGTGTCCATTCAGCCTGAGGCCTGAGTGTCCTCTCCTGGCTTTCCCAGACTTTGCTATGGAAATGTGCCATCCTGGGAAGGGAAGCCATGCCAGGTAACTACACCCTTGGGACAGAAGACACACACACGCCTGTCAGGGAGTTTCTCTGCAAGAAACTGGTCTCATGACAACTGCCTTGAGCTGTGGAAGGCTTCTGACTTCCCTCTCTGATCAACAGATCAGCTATCAAGTAGGGCAGAGAGCTCTGGGGCTTCCTGCTGGTGCTGACCTGCTCTGCAGTCTCTCCTCTCCAGGTGAGCTTCAACTGGCTCTGCACTGCATTCTAAAGCCATTCTATGACAGGCACGTCTGCACCCGAGACACGTCCTGGATCTTAAAACAAGGTCTACGTTTCTGAAAATCACTTGAGCCTCTGAGACAGATTTGAAAAAAGCATCCCCCCCCCCCCACCCCAAACCCCCCCCCCAAGTTCAAAAGCTTGCCCCCCCCCCCCCCCGGGCTTGCTGAGCTAATCACAACCGCTCAGAGTTTACGGAGGGGGAGTGGGAGGGGGCGAGGCGGGAGGAGATAATCAATATATAAAAAGAAGTTGATAATTACAAATATTCAAAATTGTAGACCCTAGCTTTAATAGCTGTGAGAATGTATAGTATTGTTAACTTACCAGTATTGATTCCATACATTGTTCATCTGGCTTATCGGTTCAGCAAGCAGCAAACAGCTGGCTCACTACAGATGCTTGGATTGGGCACTGACCAATTGCTCATCTGTTGCTTAATGGGATGATGTTGGTTCCTTGCCAGCCAGAGCCAGAAGCGTGTCTGTGCATCTTATAGCTATAGGACATGACAAATCACTGCAGAATGAGATTCCGTTTAATTATTTTCTCTGCTTTTCATTCAGAGAACCAGATTTAGATAACCTAACATTTTCGGTTGCGTCTATCAGTTGATTGGAGATTATGTGATTTATTTTGACTGGTTCTCAGACTACATATTTTAGAAACCTAGCTATGGGTATCATTTTCCTGTCAATGTGTCAGACGGCCCTGTCCCAAAAATGTTTATTTCCCTCTGCAACACTGTTGGCAGAAAAGTGATAATCATATCACATGAATTCAAAATTGCATTACAATTTGTCAGTCATGCTTTGCAGGCACAGCCAGTTCCATGGTGAGGGCAAATTGTGAAAAAAAAAAAAAACCTCTCCAAATATTTTTCACCATTCAATTCAAAAGGTGAAGCTCTATTTCATTGAAATTGTAACCCTATTGAATGTGTGTGTGTGTGTGTGTTGTGCACAGTCGGTATTGCTTTCCAGCATTGTCCCTCATGAAACTCTGCATAAGAGAAAAAACCCTTTCTAGTGGTGCTCTAGTCATCAGTCATTGGATGTGAATGTGAATTAAGTAGAGTAATGTTGGAATGAATGGTAAAGTATAAGAAGAAGCAATGCATCAGCATGTAGCAGTAGAAATGAAGGTAGGGGACCTTATTCAAGCAAAGGGTATCTGTAATTAATTAGAGAGCAATACAAATCAATTTACCAGAAGATGGCAGTATTTCCTCATGTCTAATTCGGTACCACACTCAACCCATCAGCCATTTTAGAGCTATAGATTCACATTTGTGTTCATAGCCTGTTGGCCTAGCCTTCTCTCCTCAGGTAAGCTGTTAAACCCATCTTAAACCCATTAGAAGAGGAATGACAGTACTCCAGAGACTACAGCATATTGCACACACACACCTTATTCTAATACAAATGTTTATAATTCAAGGTTCAATCTCTTAAATGACATATGCATTACATAGGGGGAAAGCATACTTTAATAGCTTTCTTTTATTAGTTACACTTATGCATATCACTGTAACTAAGTACTCAGGTAAATTTAGAAAAGTTCATCTATGTAGAAGTTATTCTGCTATTAAAGAAGGTATAGCCAGTATAGTGACATAGGGGAGTCATTTATTGCATGACTAGTCCGGAATAGCCTAGACTGAATAAACATTTACATTACATTTACATTTATGCATTTAGCAGACGCTTTTATCCACTTTTAAGCGACTTACAAAACGAGGATAACAATCAAGCTACGTAGCAGAAACCTTAAGGAGCATAGTGCTAGGGGATAGTGCTTCCCAATAATAAACCCAAGTGCTGTTTTTACAAATAAGAATATTTGGTGCATCATTTAGAATTAATTGGAAAACAAGTCAACACTTAACTGATGAGGGC
This sequence comes from Limnothrissa miodon, assembly GCA_017657215.1. NCBI lineage: Eukaryota > Metazoa > Chordata > Actinopteri > Clupeiformes > Clupeidae > Limnothrissa > Limnothrissa miodon. The sequence goes on along the minus strand of JAGFZM010005058.1, from coordinate 18,228 downwards.
AAATTAACTTCGTTGTTTTTGTTTTTAAGTTAGCATTATCTGACAGTTTGCAATTGAGTAACTACTGACAGAACTGGCGACCTTGAAGTACAGAGATAGGTCTACAAGTAGGCCTACACATCATAGCTTGTATAGGCCTTTCTTCTTTATATACTTAAATTGTGAGTAACTTCATTTATCTCTTCAGTTTATTATCGCTGGTAAATTTACCAAAAATGTTTTATATCTTCAGAATGCTACAGGAAGTTATATTCACTTTAAATGTTTGAAGGTCAGTCATTGCTGCATAATCACCACTGGAAAGTATTAGGACTATTGTCAATTTGCTTCAGATTTGCATCTGCATATCATTTATTCACTTCACAATCAAAAAATGATCAGCTGCATTCTAAAGAATGCCTTAAATTTAAGCCACACTATTAACATGTTATGATAAGGTAAGAAATTCAATTTAAAAGATATTGGTGTAAAATGTTCTGACAATGATTTGGCAAGAAACTGTATAATGGAGGTTAGTGTACTGTCTGCCTTTCATTATTTGAAAAGGATGAAAAGAACCATCTGCATTGGGGACCTGTATCTTCTGTTGAGAAATGTTCCAATAGGCTAATGACAGGCAGACAATACATTATCCCTTATGGAACTAACAGGCTTACATTCAGTGGCTGCACATTGAAACTAAAACTTCACACTTATATAAGTCATTGTGTGTATTTATAATCAAGTTATCAAATTATCTTGGCAGACTAAATGTCAGGGAAATCCTATTGTCCTGTGTCTTAATGGGTGTGGATGGCTGAAGGAATATAGTCATCGGAGCACCTGGGAGACTGACTGTTCGTTGAATATTGATGCACTCTTCCTGCTTTAGCTGAGGAGAAATCAAATCGGAATAAATATTTCAGATATTTCCATCATTTTCTATGAAGGACATGTCAAAGACAGAAATATTGACATGGAAACTACTGGATAGAAACGACTATGAAAACTTGTGCACAGCCATGGAAAGTCTGATATGCAGTATGTTTATGAAGTTTATTAAAACTGAAACTGCCTCTGTTGAGGAACTTCTAGAAATTGTGTTACAGCAATGACACAGACATTATGTTCTGGCTAAAGCAGAGAGCTAAGACATTTTAGGACAGAATTATCACATGAAGAGACACTGTAGACAAGACTTGTTATAGTGGACAGAGACAGTCGAATATTGCAATGAAAAGACATGGGATTAATGTAACGGCATTACAGCAGTGATGACTGAATGAAAATGATGGACAAAATAAAACGAGATCAAATAACGTAGAACACAGGGATAGACATTTAATATTGGTTGTGAGTTCCCTACTTGCCATGATCTGGAACAACCAATTTAGGTTGAATTAGTTAAAACGCATTCAAAATGTTTTACTGCTGAAAATACCTCTGTATATCAATAGCTGTTGAATTACATTATTAATAATTAGCAAGACAATGTAAGTGCCACTATACTGTATATCAAGCTTCCTGAAAATTAACTAAATTAAGAAAACGATAGATGTAATTGGCCATCCAGACTATTAAACGGGAGATTTTTTTTATGTCATTGCTGTCATAATTCCACTCGTGCATAAAATATTTTCTTTCCTTAGGGACCGGAGATAGAGAGAGAGAGCGAGAGAGATAGAGAAGAGAAGAGAGAAAAACAGAGAGAGGAGAGAAAGAAAGAGAGAGGAGAAAGCAGTCATTAGTCTTGTGACCCCTGAAGCAGTTCACAGCAAGAGGTTTTGATAGTCTATGAGGTGACATCACAGTGCTAAGACATTTAATAGAGCTCCAAATTACCAGCGCTTTCTAAAGCTCCGCAATGAAAGTGGGGTTAAAAGTGTGTGTGTGAGAGAGAGAGAGAGAGAGTGTGTGTATGTGTGTGTGGAGAGAGAGTAGAGAAAGAGAGAGGATAAGAAAAGGGAGAGAGGGAGAGAAAATAAGAGAAAAGAGAGAGAGGATATGAAAAAAAGAGAGAGGTCCTTAAGAGGGGAAGGCAAACACTGTCAGAGAAAAGGAGGATGAGGCAGAGGGGTTGTATTGATCTTAGGATTTCCAATGAGCTTTGAAGAGAGAAAGGCAAAATGGATTCCTTCCTACTCAGCTCATCTGCAGTCAGAAAGGTCTGGCTCCATTTTCATCTGCATAAATCCCCTGGGAAAAAAAAAAAGATATTCGAGAAAAGTATATTTACCAACCCATTCCACTCTACGAGATGTTAGATGTGCCCTCAAATGGAAAACAGATGAATTTTTATAACATTTCCCCCCCTAACTCTTTGCAGCTCATTCCCTCACAGCTGTTGAACACATCACACATGATATTTATCTTATTACTTCTTCCTATTTGCCAATTGCCAGTTGATGGGCTTGTTTATGAGGTTGTGGTCTTGTTGAAGTACAAAAGCGTTCTACTCATGATTCGTGCCATCCTGTTGCGTCCACCAGCCGGCAGGCCTCAAGCTCAAATAAGAATGTGTGAAGTGAGGTGTATTTTTTTCAGTGAACACAAATATATCGGGAAAAGTGCAGTGAGTCCATGTTTTACTCTTACAGGCTGAAATGAGACACATTGATCTGGAATATGACAAGACCAAATGAACAGTATCTAGACAGCATCTAATTCTGTGTTGCAGCGTGGATCCAGCCGTGGCTCGGGGTCCGACCCACGTCTCAGTCTCAGTCTCGGCGTCAGGGTTGGTGTTGGCCTGAGCTGAGGTTTTTACGCAGGGACACCAGTTCCCATCAGCTTCCAGGAAACATATCAGATGGTGGTGGTGATGACAGCTTGGTCCGGCGCTCCACCCAATCCACAGCTACCAGCGGCTAATAACAGTAATCAATGTCCTCATTCGTCAGCACTAGAGCCGTCCTGCAGGGTATGTAGATCTGTGGAGACAGACACAAGAGGAAGTACTCAGCAAGAGGGGGAGCAAAAGAAAGAGGGACAGAGAGAGAGCGAGAGAGAGAGAGGACAGAGGGGGGGGGGGAGAAAGAACAAGAGAGTTATTTTAGCAACTAACTGACTAACTGATACAACAGAATGTGTTTAAAAAGAAAAGGAAAGGGAAGTTATGAAACTGTGGTCTTCTGCTCCTCTCGTGGCTAGTAGAACAGGATACAGTGTTCACTGTGCTGGAAATCACTTCATCTTGCAGGGAGATCAGTAGAGGTTAGGAAACTTACTTCACTGGGAGAAGCTCTGATAAATGGAGCCTATTAAGATGCAATGCCTGATAGCAAGCATTAAAAGCAGCAGGGGAGTGAACATAAAGCCTGGAAAGGAAGAAAAGACTCCTAACAGTTTAAAAGCCAGGCAATTTCTGGTAAACAGAAATATAGAGAAATATATCCTAATTTAGGTAACATCTTTCTGAGATTGACTGGCTAGTTGTGTCCATGAGAGAAAGCACACTTGAACAGACTAACAAACGAAGACACGCGATGTGTAATGACCTGATGTGGCGCAATGACATGGAGAGGTGGAGATCTAGAGGACAACCTAGCTAGTGGCTACATGGAGTAAAACCACCACGGCACAGGAAAGAAACTGTGTGATGTTTCCCCATCATTGTCCATATGTCTATGGCCATCAGTGGAGAACTGGAATGGATGGGGCTTAAAGGATTTAAGGCTATTTTTACAATTACATTTAAATTTTAGGCTATTTTATTCCTTTTAAGATTTGTAGTGACTTTAATGACTTGTTCATGTGCGGATGAAGGCTCTCTTGGCTACACCTGCAGTTTCTGTGTGCAGTTACACACTTGAACGATGACAATAATACTCTTCAGAGAACAAATAAAAAAAAATTAGCAATCAACATAGCTCTTTAAAAATAATAAAAATAAAATGTAGAGGTTGCCCTGTAGGTAAGAATTGCAGGTTTATCTCAGGTATTGCTTTTAAAGTGGGCCATAAATAACCAGTCCCCCTCAGGGTTCAGGCTGCCATCCACAAACACACGCCACGGGAGTGCAAGCGAGTGAATGCTAAAGCACTAAAGCCCATTTGTGTTGGATGTATGTCTCTGATGGCATCTGGCTGTGATGATGACCGGCTCTGAATGTGCACCCCTATTCCTTAAAACAAGACATAATAAAACAATGACAATAACAATAATGCATAACCAAAGGGCCACGCATTTGTGTATGCATGTGTGGTAAACAACAGTTTCTAGAGTATGGTGATTACAGTGGACAAACATCTCCACATATACAAAATGAGTGATTACGCCATACTCCAAAGCCATTGATTTCCAGCACACAATATAATTAAAGGCTATTTTTTGGCCTGTGGTGTAGCAACCATATAAAAACAGGTGCATTTTATTTCATCATAAAAATAATGTGCATGCTGATATCCTGTGAAATGTAGAAGCCTGTGGTGATTAGGAGATCCTTTTCAACAGCTCTCAGACCAAAACAGCATGAGGCGATACATGCAGACTGTGAAAAATCATTTTTCATTGTGGCCATTATAAGGCCATAGAGACCAATACCATCAAAATGATTTCCATGAAGTGAAGTCATTTATCGCCCAATAATTATTTTTCTCTCCCTGTATGTGGAACTGATCAATTAAAAATCCTGAAACCCTGTCACCTTGGTCCGATCCCAGATACTCTTTCCAAGTACTTATTTGCTTGGCTGAATGATGTGTTTACCTGGAGGCTAAATGAGCCACAGAGGTTATATTAAAGGAGAAGTTTGGTGTGAATCAGTTCATAGCCCTGATTGAAATCACTGAATTCTGCCTGTATAGGAAAAAGAACCAGGAAATTGAGTGCACCATAAATGAGGCCAGTTGCAGATGGGTACTCTACACGAGCCAAACAACGACAGTGTCTAGGAGAGAGATCTTTGGAGGAGATTCACTAAAATGTCCTAATATACTGTGTCTGCCTGATGGGAGGCGTTTTTATTCCCAGATAACAAAGTGATAATAATGTTAAGTGAAAGAAACATAGTGAAATGAAACTAAAAGTAAGTCCCTTAGTGTAAGTAGCCGCTTCACTATTCAGTCTATACTCTATCAAAGTCTTTTGTTCTTTTTTCTTACAGAACAGGGCTATGGATTGATTTTCAACAAAACTTTTTTTTAAATATATATAGCTCTAGTTTTAACAGATTCATTCTCTCTCTGCTCACCAAAGTTAGGGGCATCAGAAGGCAATGTTCTGGCCAGTATGTGGGAGAAACCAAAAGAACCCATCTAAGACCTACAGTTACAATGTTCTATCCCACATTGCTTTCCCAAAACCTCTAAAGCGCACTGGTTTATTTCATGTTCCTCTGAGAAGAAGTTTTTGAAGATGGGAGTGTTTCTGAAACCGCTCTCAGCCTCTCTCTCTTTCTTTTTTTTCCTCACTCCTTCTCTTTTCTCCAGTTCTACCAATCATTCATCCCTAATGTTATCAGTAAAGAATTTTTTTTTTCTTTTCTTTTTTTGTTTCAGTGCTCTGTTTGAGAAGTAGTAGTGTGAGCAAGTGCCATGAGGGGAAGGGAAGAAAAAGAGAGGCTGATTCAGCAGATGCTCAGGCCTGTATCTCAGAATATTAAAGCCATTTCATCAAGACTCGGGGCTTTATCGCCTGCACACCTGCTGGCCCAGCAGAAAAGAGTTCAAGAGAGAGAAAGAGAGAGAGAGAGAGAGAGAGAGAGAGAGAGAGAGAGAGAGAGAGAGAACTTTCAAACTAGAACCAAATAAAATCCCCTTGTGTTTTCTTTATCTCCTCCTTTGGCTGGCATGACTTCTTTCCCTTTTAGACAGAAATAATAATAATAATAAAAAAAACCTTCCATATTTGTAATCTAGGGGGGTCTTCACCCAACGTGGTGTGCATTCTGCAAGCAGTTTTGGTTGTGGTTGTTGTGAGTCTCTGGAGGGAGCGGTTATGTGTGGATTTAAGATGTGAGATGTAAGAGCCCATAATTCTACTAAATCATTCTCTTAGAGAGCTTGCTGTCAGGACAGATGCACACGCTGAGAGAGCCAAATGGAAGTTTACCCACACTCGGAGAGAGGGAGAGAGAGAGAGAGAGAGAGAGAGAGAGATGGGGTGAAAGGAGGGATAGAGAGAAAGACACGTGGAGGAGGAAAGAGAGATGGGGGTGTGGGAAGGGAGAGAGAAACAGGAGAGAGAGAAGGGGAAGAGAGGGTGGACAGGATGGTGTGCTCCATTAAAAACTGAAAAGATGAGATGCGGTAGAGCCATAAAACTGACTTAAAAGCAACAAGAAGCTTTTTTTTTTATAAATCATGCTGAGAGTCTACCCTAAAATGGGGCTTCCTTAGGCATCACTGGTTAATAATTCATTTCCTGTCATAATCACAAGACCAATTCTAGATGAATACAGGAGTGCAGAGTACCTGTTTCTTTGCATATATTTTTAACTGTGTTTTTGCCTATTCAGACAGTGGTGTTGAAGGAAATCTGCATAAAGGACCGAATACAGAATTTGGTTGTTTTTGAGTGATGTCTGCTACTGTATTGATGGATTTAAAATACAATTTATTCATTAAACATTCATGGCCTGTTACCATCTCTTCAATTAATCAAATGTGATCAATAAAAATAAACAAATGGCAAGCATAGGCATGTCACTGTTATGTTAAAAACCTTGTAACCGCTTTCTATTTTGAATTTTTGTAGTGTTTTTCCCTACCCTCCAACCACAAAAGCACAGTGCAACTGAATGGATAATGGATAAAAATTACTAACCCTCATATTTTTAAACCTTTCATATGACCTCATGCCATCCAAAATCATTTGAAGATGTTACTAAAATAAATTACCTGTTAAAAAGGATACTTCAAAACTTGGTGAAAAGTTACACAGTCTTGCCTTTAATTCCATTTTATAATGTTTGAATTGTTGGTCAAATGGGGACAGCTAAAGTGCTAACTGACTGTGCTGTTTCTGTATCCTAAACTGGCATCACTGAGAGACCGTGAGGCCACTCTGGTGCACTCTGAATTGTTGCATATTTAAGAATCTGTGGAGGCTAGTTACAGATGGGTCCTCTACACAAGAGAAACAAGGACAAACAATGTCTGAGAGAGATTTAGGAGAATTACTAAAATAACTAATATACTTTGTCTGCCTGAAATGAGACGTTTTTTTTTCTCCTGGCCAACTTAGTGGGACTTGCTAGTACCTCTGGCGTTTTTTTGTGAACACACCGTCCTCCATGACTGCTAATCTCCCACTCTGCACACCGTGCCGTGGAGCCACCCAGCGAGACGTGTGCCAGCCAGGCTCTTCTGGAGTTGGTTTTTGGCCTCCGTCAACCGCCGTGAGAGCTCCAAATGCGTGCAAGCCAAATCTCATCAGGCCCTTAGCTCGTTAGCCGCTCAAAGGAGTCTCTGAGAGTGGCACAGAGAGCTACACTCCTGTGCTAGCTAGTAAAACCTCAACTCTAAATAACACCAAACACGTCAGGCCCCTCCAGACACACCGGGGTGTCACTACACTGTATGAAAGAGAAACCCATCATCTGTCAGGGAGCTCTTAAAGGTATTTAAAAGGCTTTACACAGCTATTTAGAAACAGGATAAATACTGCTACACACTGGCAACATTAAAGATGCCGCTAATTAAAAAACAAATAAAAACAAATAGCTCTTTCACAAGGTTTTGCTTAGTGTCAAGGAGTTAAAAAGTATGCTTTAAGTATTTAGTATTTAGAGATAGAATGTGAGGTAAATATACACAAGAAAAGGATAGTCTGGCAATCTGTTCCAAGAAACGATTTGTGATAAAGTTAATAAATTAAATTCCATTCAATTCAATTATATTTATACATCACTTTTAACAATAGTATTGTCTCATTACACTTGCAAATGGCAAACTCTCATAGTCATAATTCTTGTCTATTGGGAAACCTTGGTATTAACATACATATCATTACTGCAATACTTTAGGTTGTAGATAACTGACACAAACGTTAACGCATATGGCAAACTCTTCTTGATGTATTGGACACATTGCAGGTTTAAGTCAGTGGCACTGGACTTACCTTGAATGAGTGTGGCTGGTCTTTGAAGGACATGGACTCAGTGAAGAACTCTGTGTCATGCGACAGCCTGCCATGGCCCCCAAACTGCACGTCATCAGAGTCCAGTCGAATGGTGTATCTTGATCATGGATGTCAAGGGCATAAAACAGATGGCAGCAAACCTAGCTGTGCATGTGGAAGTAAAGAGCCTGCTAGTAGGTGGAGTGGCAGTTTGGGCCTTTTTCTTCAGTCGACTGGGTAGCGCACCTGACTGCTGATCCAATGCTGTGAGGTTGCAGGTTTGTGTGTGTGTTGTGTGTGTATGTTTGTCTGATAGTATAAGACAGATTTATGTAATAAAAAATCAATGTATATAATAAAAAAATGTCTGTGTGAGTGTATAGGAGAGAGATTCCAAATGTGAGACGTAAAAGGTGTGTAAGAGAGTGTTGATGTGTGTGTGTGTGTGTGTGAGACAGTGACAGTGTGCATGAGTGTGTGTCCTGTACGTGCGGGGTTTTACATCGAGAACACAAACACGGCGTCGGAGATGAAGCATTGTGTCGGCGTCTGCAGCTTCCCGAGCGCCGAGTGTCATCCATCTCTCACTAATTGGAATCCCCTCATGTCCGAGAGCTCCTCCCCACCCCGGCAGGTAGATCCCATTCCACTCGCACAAATACAATTTGTGTAATATACAGCTTTCCCCTCTGTCCCCACACAGCCAATTAAAGGCGCTTTGCTGCTCGGTGGAGTTGGACGTCTCCTAGCGAGCCTCTCGTGGAGGGTAACAGAAAGGGCCGTTTGAATGGCACAGGTTGGCTGCAGGTCGTTGCTCACAATTACTGTTTTCAAAAGACATATGAACAGCAGGCATGGGGCACACAGCATATATACACACACACACACACACACACACACACACATACATACACACACACCGCATATATACTCATACACAGGGTGGTGACACTCAATTACATTTGTTTGGGAGTATATACAAATCTGTGAAAAACATAAACAACATCTGCAAATGGCAATAGTATTAATTCTTAAAGTGGCATACAGTAGGGTACCACGCAATACTCAACTCCTAACTGAAAGTAATAGTTTGCTGTCATCTCATATTCAATAGGAAGAAAAATGAATGCATCTCAGACAGCAGAGACTGAACCGCAATGGTAGGCTACTTACTGCATGCGCTAAATCAGTGGCTAAATCAATTTTGCTTTTATTAGGCTTTAGTTCAAATTTCGATTGTTTTCCTTGTTTATCGAGAGTCATGGGCAAGCTCATGTAACAGCTCTATGATGAACTTACACTTTAAGAATTGTGATTTGGAATGCTAAACCCCATTAGCATTAGCAATCTGTTGCTAGGCTGACTCTTAGGTGTCTGGCAGTGGGAGTTTACACATTGCACAAGGAAGTCAAGCACTGGCTCTATGACACTGGAAAGGATACTTCCCTGGAAGGCCGACAGGGACTCTGTAGTCGTTGTAGCTGTGTACTGGGTGGAAGTTGAAAATGAAGAGCACTTTGGCCCGCTCAAAAACAATGACTTTGTCTCCCTGGTTCATCGTTGTCACATGACCCTACAGTGAGAAAATTAGTCAAATCACACACTGCCATCCTCATGTATTTAGCGTTTCCTGACTTTTTTGTTGCTTTTCATTTAGTATCTGTCACGTGTCCCAGGAATGATGGAAAGTGCTTTGTGTGTGTGTGTGTGTGTGTGTGTGTGTGTGTGTGTGTGAAGAGAGAAAGAGTAAGGGAGGAGGGGGGAGATAGTGTGTGTGTTCTGTGCATGGTCTGTGTATGCGCACACAAGAGGAGAGGAAGAGAAGGAAACCTAGACAAAGACAAGAGAAAGTCTAACAGACAGACTGTACAAGAGGAAATGATCTCTGGACCTAGCACTGACAACATTGACTCCTCCCATGGTGGCATGTGCAGTGTGTGTGTCTGAGGTCTCACATGTGGGGAGGCCAGCCAGCCGTACTTGTCCTCGGTGAGGTTCATAGCGCGGTCGAAGGCGTAGAGCTGGCGGTAGCGCAGGTGCTCCACGTCCAACAGGTCGTACTGGCGCCGGGCGAAGCTATAGCTCTCGTTGTTTCCCTTCCGCGGGAAGTCCAGCCACTCTGGGTGACCAAATTCATTACCTGCAGTTTGGGAGTCCAGAGGGTTACGTACAGACAAACACTAGTGTAAAATGAATATACCATCCATTCCCATATAAATGTGAATTATAAATCATTATTATTAATGCAACTACTGATTTCAACACTGTGAGGGTAAGCCTATTTCTAAATGTATCTGTTAAAAGAAGTTTAATTTAGATTTCATTGAATAATGGTAATTGGTGGTTGAACTGAAGGACGGGGATGAGTCATGACAGACACCATGTCTGCCGACACAAGACAAGACAACTCCCCGCTCAAATCTGAGTGTAATCATACAAGTTGCAGGATGAAGCTCTAGTTCCCCCTGAGGGCCTTGGACGGAGACAGAGGGGAGAGGAAATGAAGCCAAGGCTGTAAAGGTGAGACACAGATAGCAATGGCAGTGTGCTGAGATGCATTATTCACTCACGGCTTGAGTGGAGGCCATGTGCCTGCAGAGGGACACGATCTGATGGCCAAGTTCCAAGGAAGCCGGCCCTGCCCGGCTATCATTTTGGCTGCGGTGCAGTGTCCTTCGAAGTGGTTTCGTTCTCACATGGGACTGCCTTTTCTGAAGACAACTGTCTAAGCCACATGAAACATCTCTCCTCCATTCCAACTACAAAGCAGCCATGATCTCTGAAAGGTGGACAAACTCACCGTTTGAGTCCACAGGCTTAATTAATACTGAACCCATATGCCTGTTCATTCGATTTTCTTTCTTATTCTCTTTCCTTAAAGGGATAGTTCGGTTTTTAACACATTGAGCCCCTTACACAGGTTGTCTAAAATGAAATAAAATGGTTGACACCAAAATCTTGATGATTGCTCCTGTCTCGGCTATTTGGGAAATATAGAATCGCCTCTGCCTGCCTTTAAAATGGATAGCAATGGGCATGTGTTGTTTCTACCCTTAAAACACTGGTTTTAAAAAAGTGCTACTCATGGAGTGATTAGTGGCATTTGCTGATGTTCCAACCCAAGTATCGTAGCAAAATACAGTTTCTGTCATGTTTTATTTGCCATTTTGTAAGTCCCATAGGGATCTATTTGCTCCTTCACATAAACAAAGTGCCAAATAAAACATGACGGAAGCTTTATTTCGCTACGATACATGTTTTGGAACATCATTGAGCACCACTAACCACTTGGTTAGTAGCACTTTTTTAAAACCAGTGTTTTAAGGATAGAAACAACACATGCCCATTGCTAGCCATTTTGAAGGCAGGCAGAGGCGATTCTACATTTCACAAATAGCCGAGACAGAAGCAATCGTCAAAATTTCGATGTCAACCACTTTATTGCATTTTAGACAACCTGTGAAAGGGGCTTAATGTGTTAAAAACCGAACTATCCCTTTAAGCTAATTTTCTAATTTATGCAATTTCACAACATCTCACACTTTTTCAATAGTATTTCAATGTATATGACAAATAAATTCATTAAGCATTAACATGTTACTACTGGAACAAGATAAATTCCCTGAACCTCGAAAGCATTAACATGTCACTACTGGAACCCTGAGTAATATATCCTCTCTTCCTTTCATCCTGACTTAGAACAAAATATTGCCTAACTTTGGACGAATTATTGTCTGTCAGCCATGTCTTTTGGAAAACTTTTATCCCCATTAGTTCTTGTGTGCACACTTGTCTCATTAGCACGAGTAAACGAGATCTTGGACTTGACCACAGAGTTAGACAACAACCCCCCGTGTGCGTAGGCCTCACCTTCCTCCTTTCTCCACCCCTGCTGTCCCCAACCACTGCTTGAGTTGATGTCTTACCTGCCATATCTCACAGTCACAGACAACCACCTGTGTTCCCATTCACCATTCAGTCTTGTCTCGACCCATCTCACCCAGCTCTGACAGACAGCTTGTTAACCATTTATTTAAATAGATTTGTTTATTGGAATGCAGCACAGGGTGTGTTTGAAGAATTGCGCAAACATTTGTATGTCTAAATCGTCATGACAACTCTGGAGGACACTGTCACAGTAATTGGTCTCCAAGGGAACCAAGGGAATACATATCCACAGGAAGTCAATCCTGCACATCCTGCTCGAGATTTGTTGTCTTCCACTATGGGGACCCCTAGGGACAGTATCACCAATTAATTTGGGTCCATCTACATCCTGACAAAAATAATATCAGTGTTTATGCCTCCAACCAGGCTGATTTGATCTGCTTTCCCATCCAATCACTAAACTTGTGTGCAGAGGAGAATACTGTTACAGGCACATGGCCTAAGTAAAAACCCAAAGGTTTTGTAGATTGTGTGCCCTCAAAGCCAATGCAACTCATTTCCTAAAAACTCAGACCAACCATTACATATAATTCACAACCAATAAAATCATCTGTGTTATTGTCTGTTGTTAAAAGTTGGATGTGTATTTTCCTTTGAATTGAGCATCTGCAATAAGCAACTTCTAAGAAAATCACAGTCAACATTAATAATATGTTTGCGGCCTTAAAACCTTTTCAGTCAAGGACCAAGAACTTCTGATTTTGTAATGCACATTGAAATAAGAGTTATAAGACTTTAAGATGTCACAGGCTCGAGGAATGGAGGGTCAGTTACTTATTGTACATTCCAGTCTGGACTGATGCTGGTCAGGTTGCCAGGCTATGATTGGACACTGACCCTATAGTGCTAGAACTGGACACTAACCACAACACATATGGGCAGGGCCATTGGGACTCATAAGTCATAGCCATCACTGCTGATAGCATAAATCTAGCTGGTTAGTCCAGCCGGCTAGTATTTAGCGGACGGGTGGCCTGGGCAGCATATCTGACACTTTACTAACACCATGCCTTGGAGGGTTGAGGGGGTTGGGGGGTTTGAATGGGGTATAGTGAAATTGTCAAATTTGCGAAATTGTCAAAAGTGCGGAATAGCAAAATCAAAAGTAAGTAACTATGCCCCATTCACTTATGCCGCTTTTCCACTAGTACCTACTCGGCTTTACACCATTCGACTCGGCCCACGATCGTGTGTTTCCACTAGCACCGGGTACCAGAACCAGGGCTGGTTTTTGGTTCCTGCTTCTGCCTGGTTCCATCGGGGCTGAGTAGGTACTAAACGTGACGTTGATGTGACTGCTAGCCACTGATTGGTCATGGGGAGTTTGGACACACGCACGACCTAGCTTCCTGGTGGTGCGGCAAGTTGTGGTCTCTGCCTACTTTTTAAACTTTCTGTTCTTAATTACTTTGGATATCAACCCATAGAGTCAGGTTAGAAAAGGGCTTACGTTAGTAATCCTTAAACGTATGTTTAGCACACACACACCACAACCTAATCTTAACGGCGGCAAACATTATATGAATTTAAAGTTATTATAACATAGTGGTTTTCATAAGATTTAAGGCTAGCTCTGAGGTAAACACGTTTGTCAAGTTTGAGCTTCGAGTGTTGCAAAGGTAGCCTATCAACCCAAATGTAAAGTTGACCACAGTGCAGATACATCGCCCTATCTATCAGATGTTCTCTATGTTATGCACTTCTGAATGTGTCCAGGGTTAAAATAAGCCTAGGCTACTAAAAGGCAATGATATATCATGCAACGCCGACAATCCGAAAATACTTTAATCAACGTCACGGTATTCACCACACCCACTTCACATGGTACCAGGCACCAGTGGAAACGCAACATGTCGAGCCAAGTCGGGCTGAGTAGGTTCTAGTGCTAAAGGGGCATTAGTGTGAGTTGCTGCTTCACCAGGTTATTTGATCTATGTCCCTTCTGACAGTACTTGGTGACCTGGAAACAACAGCGCTATGGATTGATTCACATCGAACCTCTGCTTAAAGGCTGGCCTCCTTACCCATGAAGTTCAGGTAGCCCTCCCCTCCCAGGCCGTGGGTGAGCAGACGGATCATCTTGTGCAGCTGGATACCGCGGTCAATGACAGGAGTCATAGGAATCAGGGAGCTCATGTTGGTGTACATCTCCTGGTCCATCAGCCAGAAGGCCAGAGACTTGTCACCCACCAGAGCCTGGAGGACAGAGATGAAAGGAAAAGAGTCTCAGTCTCCCTGTAACTGGTTTTCCTCTGGGCGAAAGGATGTGCGCATTTGAACGGAAAAAAACTATCCCAGCAAAATCACACCAGCATTCACCTCAATCCACTCTCAACCTCTCAACCTTTTTCATGAAAATGTGGAGTAAATTAGACCTATCCTGAGGTGAGACACACACACACACACACACACACACACACACACACCTTCTATACTGAGGTTAATAATGTCATGGAGCGTATGCTTCCCACAATTCTCTTCCTGCAGCCTTTACTTTCCATATATATGAATGTAAACCCCCCTCTTGACGCAAACAATGAATAAAATCTTTGTGCTGTGGTATTGTGACTTAGCCTGCTCTTTGTTTTCAGTGAACACATTTCAGGACAAATTGCTTTCTGGGGCATTTATGGTCCTCGTAAAAAGATACTACTGCCTCTCTCTTTTTTTTTACAAACTCACCTGGTCGTGACTCTCTGCGTATGCTATTGATCCCTCCTCAGGTCGGCGGTTGGTGAGCGTGTACACAATGTTCCCAAGGTCCCAGTCTTCGTCCCTTTGTTCTTTCAGGATCTATGGAAGAAAACAGAGATGAGGGCAGAGAGAAAGAGGGGGAGAGAAAGAGAGAGGGATAGAGAGGCCATTAGGGCCAGGCCCAGGCTGTGGAAACAAAAACACGATGGCTTTTCCCAAAGACCCAAGGACAAGTGCAGTGTGCGTGCACTGCTTATAGATTGGTTTGGGAAGCAGAGGTGGAAAACTTTCTGACTCAGGGCACTAGCTAGTGAAAAGCAATTGCTGTTTAAATGAATAGATGTTTGTCTAGTACTTTTGATAACTGCACGGATCCTATCTGGAGGCTTTGTGATGAAGTGTAGTGAAGAACGAGTGTAATGAGAATGATTACATGTGTACATGTTTCAAAAACCTTTCTGCATGTCCTTAAAAGGTCACAAAAACAAAAATACCTCAGCAAGACTACAAAAATGTGCTCAATCAAGTACAATTGGCTTGATTCCTTTTGTCTCTTTTAAGTTCCACCTCAAAGCGTTAATTTCAGACAAAAGTCTTTCCAAAATGTTTCTACCAATTAGTTCCTTTTGGACCCGATGATGTGATTTGCTGAACAAATTTAAACCCAGTGAGCTCACCTTGACAAACAGCATACAAGAAATCCATAGTTTAGGCTATAATTTAGCTTAGATATTTGTGCCCTGCTGCTTTTATCTTCCTGACCAACAGCTAATTTTCTTTTTCTTAGTGACAGTTTCTTGGCGGAGGAGCTGTCCTCTTCCCATAACTACCTGCCTCAGGATGATTGATAACGGCAGCAAAAGAGTACCGCAGTCAACCAAGTCTGGCTCAATTTCATAAATCCATTGTGAGTGTCTGATGGTTCACCAGAAACATCTGTGTGTTAGGAATAGCAAGTTGTGATTCATCTGACACCTTTATATTTATATTTACAGTAAAAACAGCTCTCAGAACGTAGGCTCTCCTCCTTGGACCTCAAACAACTATGTCTTACTAAGAAACATCTTACAAAATTTGTTCTTACATTTCTTAAATATCTGAGAGCAAAGACATACTTGCTTTGTGTTGAGAGAGGTCAGCACATTTCATATTTGATTTGTATTGTACAACAGGAATTAAGATTATTTGGATTATTTGAGAAAATAGGAAGTGAGAAACCTCAGTCAGAATAGAGGAGGAGGAATGAGAGGAATGGCCTTGTCTCTGATCACTCCCTCCCTGGAGCTAAACAAGGCCCTATGGAGACAATGTAGGTACCTTGGAGGTTCCTGTCTCTCTGTGATGACTGTTGAAGAGCTGAGCAGAGGAACAGAACAGTCCCAAGCCTCCTCTCTGAGATGCTGCTCGCTCCCATGAGGGGGGAGAGCAGTGTAGCCACAGGCAGACCACATGACATCATCAGTATGAGCAATAGAAACCTCTTCTGACGCCTCAATTTCCCTGATTTATTTGAAGAAAAAATGCATTCCCTCCCTTTGTATCAACCTCATAAACAAAAACAAGTTAACCCTAGTTACTAATTGGGAAATTATAGTAAAGATTAACATGATACCACACAGAAGACCTAAATGCGACTCTGTGGATTTCTCAGCTTTGGTTTCTCATAAAGCAAGCACTCCTGTTCAGCTTTGCTAGAATTACATATAACGGCTTTGATAATCTTGCAATCTGATAAATTAATTCAGTATATAATCTGAGTTTACTCTAAAGACTTTATTAAAATCTGCATTATTGCAACATTTAATTTGGACCGGGAGACAAAACCGTTTTCTATTTCAAACTAGAGATTCCAGTATATGCAGAGCAATTTAAAAAAGTTAAACTTGAGTGGATTTAAAGCATCATAAACTTGTAACATGAGGTTCTCAAGAAGCGGTACAGATAGTTGACATTTAGTGATGTCAGCACAGCAGCATTGTATAGTGTTACCTGCTGTGTTAACAAAGTAAGAGAAGAAAGGGGGATTTATATGTTGATATAATTTGTGTGTTCATAACTTATGGTTGAAATGTTAGCAGCTAGCAACTAGCCTAATGTTATTTGAACAATTAGATAACAACAGCAAAAGTTAACAGATTTTTTACGCTGACTGACAGAAATGTAAGACAACTTTCGACTGCAAATTTGAATACGTCCTTAGTTTTAGAGTTTGTTGAAATTAGACCCCCTTAGATTTCTCAAAACATAACCCCCATTCATATATTTTCAGAAATTAATTTTAGTTTTCGTTTTAATTTTCACCTGTACATATTGCCTAGAATTTTTTCTTAGTATGCTCCATAAGCATCTTAATACTGAAAGTTCATCTTTGTAAGCAAGATGTGAAGAACATTCCTCTGTACTATGCACTGTAAGTAAAAGCCCATGATGATTCTCCAGTGTCTCTCCAGAGTGTTCATCATGAGATGATGCAGCTGGCTTATGTTTGATACTCTGATATAGAGTTCAAAACCTAGATAGATTCATTCTTAATTTCACATGCGGTCTTTGGAGAGCCCACAGGATTCTTCTCTGAGATGGTAAAACTGTGCGCAAATGATATCTACAAAATAATTAGACAATTTATGTGCAGTAGTTGTGCAAATTAAGAACTCTTAATGTTGTTGGTTAATTCTTTGTTTACCATTTTTTTTATTCTGTGTGAGTTATATTCTATTTTATTTCAGCCCGATTCCTGAAAGCCATTATGATCTGAAGCCAGTGATCCGTGGAAAAGCCTCATATCCTGTCAAATAAACAACCCCCCTGGCCTGGGGTTAGGGCTCTCGGGGGGGAACGCTCCGGCAGCCACCGCCTCACCTGGATCCACTTATCTGGCACAGCCATGGCCAACCGGTAATCGAAGCCCAGGCCTCCCTTGGCAATGGGTCTGCACAGGCCTGGCATGCCAGACACGTCCTGGCATAGGGGAGAGGCAGCGGGGAGAGGAGGAGTGGAAGGGAGAGGAGGAGAGGAAGATAGCACTCCATCAAATCAAACCTAATGACAGAGTATTGCATTTTCATCAGGCACAGGATCAAATGATCAGTCAGAATAAAAACAGAGACATGGAGACTCTAAACAGCTTTCTCTTATTTGAAGTTACATTAAATTAACATCTATGCATTTAGCAGATGCTTTAATCCAAAGCCACGCAGTTATCAAGGTCAGTGTCCCCCAGAGCAACTTAGGTTTACTCAAGGACAAACAGTGGCAGCTAGAATACAAACCCACCAGTTTTAGGGCTCCTATAGCTTGTTAGTAACTGCTATGCCATGGGAAATAGTGTTGCTGTTTTTCATGTACCCATGTGAGAGAATAGTTAATTTTTTTTTGCAGGGTAGGGGGCGTAAGGGATGTGTGGGAATTAACTGCGTGGAAGTCATGGACACAGAACCTAAAGATGATGGGGACAGGGATGTCATGGACACAGAACCTAAAGATGATGGGGACAGGGATATCATGGAAACAGAACCCTAAAGATGATGGGGACAGGGATGTCATGGA
>JAGFZM010005057.1:39814-69309 GCA_017657215.1 Limnothrissa miodon | reverse complement strand
GGGACAGGGATGTCATGGAAACAGAACCCTAAAGATGATGGGGACAGAGGTTTTTGTAAAGTCTACATCCCAGTCTGCTTTTCAAAAACCGAATGACACTTAATGATAACAGTCATGAACATGAATGAAGGTTCATTAATGGTCATGACAAATGTCATGTCATGTTTATAACATACTTATGTCACCCTTATGTAGACCCCTTCAAATAAAGTGTTACCAAGGTGTCATGAACCCTAAAGATGATGTGGACAGGGACGTGATGAACCCTTAAGATGATGGGGACAGGGACGTCATGAACCCTAAAGATTATGGGGACAGGGACGTCATGAACCCTAAAGATTATGGGGACAGGGACGTCATGGGCACAGAACCCTAAAGATGATGGGG
Organism: Limnothrissa miodon; assembly: GCA_017657215.1. Classification (NCBI taxonomy): domain Eukaryota; kingdom Metazoa; phylum Chordata; class Actinopteri; order Clupeiformes; family Clupeidae; genus Limnothrissa; species Limnothrissa miodon. The sequence goes on along the minus strand of JAGFZM010005057.1, from coordinate 68,922 downwards.
ACAGGGATGTCACGGACACAGAACCCTATGGGGACAGGGATGTCATGGACACAGAACCCTAAAGATGATGGGGACAGGGATGTCATGGACACAGAACCCTATGGGGACAGGGATGTCATGGACACAGAACCCTAAAGATGATGGGGACTAGAATGTGAGATGGCTGAAGCTGCCTCTAAAATCCAGTTCATTCAGTTCATCTAACTACGTCTGCAGCAAGCTCCTCTGGATGTTTTACCAGTCTGTTGCCAGCTTCCTCTTCTATGCTGTGGCATGATGGGGAGGAAGCACTGAGAAGAGGGATGCTGGGCGACTAGACAGGCTGGTAAGGAAAGCTGGCTCTGTTGTGGGAGCTGAACTGGAGTGCATCATTTCAGTATCAGACAAAAGGACCCTGAACAAGCTACTCAACATCCTGAAGAACGACTGTCATCCACTCCACAGCACTATCATGCAGCAGAAGAGCTTGATCAGCTGGAGACTACACTACCTGACATGCACAATGAACAAACTTAGGAAGTCATTCATACCCAGGGCCATGCAACTCTACAATGCTTCACTGAAGGGAAAAGGAGAGTTGAACTTCTAGAGAGTTGAACTTCTTCTTCATAGTCTATATACACTTACAATACATTTTTCTACAATACTGTATACTGTTGACACTGCTTTCTGACCTTACTTACTTTAGCCCACATGCACAACCCCGCCTCCATCCCCTTGACTGGACTGTGGTCTAACATCATACATTACTTGACCAATATCCTTGCACTGATGCTCTAATTTTCATATTATTATGCTATTTTTATTTTTATCTTATTGTCCAGATATTTATACTAGAACTGTATATTGCTATGCTGACATTTTTATTGCCCATATTTACATATGCACATATTTATTAAAGACCCAGCTATTCAGAGAACATCTTCTATCCTAGCACTAAAATGAACTGAAGCACTATCCCCTAGCACTATGCTCCTTAAGGTTTCTGCTATGTAGCTTGATTGTTATCCTCGTTTTGTAAGTCGCTTTGGATAAAAGCGTCTGCTAAATGCATAAATGTAAATGTAAATGTAAATTTATTGCTGGTCATTAGACTTTTAACATTTTAACCTAGACGTTTGCTTCTTATCATCCTCTGTACATTTTGTGTGGTTTTTTAAGCTGCTGGGACCTTGAATTTCCCCTTGGGGATCAATAAAGTATCTATCTATCTATCTAATCACAAGGTTTCTGTGGAATTAAAAGTAATATAGTTTTCTCTCTCTCTCCCTCTCTCTCTGACTGAAGATGTCTCAGTGTGATGAAAAGGTTGATGTCCGAGAGGCCTCATACAAGGTAATAGATGGCAATTTCTAAAATCTCTCTCTCTCTCTCTCTTATACACACACACACACACACACACACAGTACTGTACTTTTTGGTTAGTGAATGATGATCTTTCAGAGGCCATATTGAAATTGCCAGGATGACTGAATCACAATTGTATGCTTTCTCATTCTCTCTCTTGCTCCCTCTCTCTCACGGGCAGCTTACCTCTGCAATAGTGATGCATTCTGGGTAAAGAGTGTGGAGGACTTCATTGGACACCATTAAGTGAACCAGTGCCTCCTCATCCATATGCATGCCAAAATATTCACTGTAGCTTCCTCCAAATGATATGCCTGTGTAAGGAAAATTCAGCTAAGAACACACTATATACATTATACATACATTATATATATACTATATTCATACATTATATATATATATACTATTACATTATATATATACTATATACATATTTTTTGTCCTTTCTGCATGAAGTTTGACATATAATGTCATTATTAAGTTAATAAATATAGTGTATTTATTTATTTAGACAAATATTTATTGTCATGTTTAGCAAAGTTTGAATGGCTATAGATGAAGTCTACAGTCTACAATTTGAAGACAAGCTCACCAATTCCATGATGGTGGTACAGCATAGATGTGACTCCATCAAAGCGGAAGCCATCGAAGCGGTACTCCTCCATCCACCAGCGCAGGTTTGACAGCAGGAACCGGAAGACCTCCCAGCTATCACAAGCAACACAATATTACCCTTACAATACTCACCGTAACCCAGCAACAGAATCCCTCAATATTACATTCAGAGCGTTGGCATGATGGGGAACGCCCTGAACACCATTTAAGTACAAAACAAAAGTATCAGTTCATTCTGATGTAAAAATGTGTATTTAAATTACAGTTACTGTCAGGAAACATTCAGAAATACAGTTTCGTTTGCATCTGAATACCTTCTGCAGAAACTATTCTGATATGTGTAATTGGTTCTTCTATCATGTTTGAATTGACAGTACCACCCACTAGCTGCTGGGTTCTACAGCCTACACACGGTCTGCACATGGAGGACGCCTGCGATGCCAGATAGCACGCCCAGCCCATTGCAGGACACAAAAAAGAACTGCAGTGGCCGTCTGCATCCATGCATAGTCCGTCCCAAACAAAGAGACAACTGTCTAGCCAGAGATGTTCATCAAACATGGAACATCAAGTATTTGATTTAGCAGGTAAAGCCATTCAAAGATCAGCATGACTTGACTTGATGCTGTATGGTTAACCCTGTCAGGTTTCAAAACTGAAAATGGTTGAAAACATAGAAAAAATAATTCAAAGGTAATGAAATTAGTTACATTACTTTGTGTAAGTAACTAAACTAGTTACACTACTACTACAATTTAGATGGAGTAACACATTACAAGATTTACAAGTGACTCTTTACACTGCCCATGCGCACACACACACACACGCACACACCCTGCTGCATAAAACAAATAAATTTTATTTACTTATTCATTTATATGCATGTACATGTAGGACTTATAGATCTGCATCCATCACTAGTACATCTACACTACCAGTATGCCTGCTGCACCACCCTCCTCACTATCACACATTTATGTGTTTAAACACACACTTCTTCACAGGATATCTTCCAGGCAGCTCTGGGACTGGAAACGCAGGTGTTCTCTCCCGCACGTGTGTGCGTTCGGTGTTTGCGCCAGCGCTTTATCTGTTTGCCTCGCAAAAGGTATTCTACATGGTCAAAGCTTTTGGTTCCTCTCTGCGCTGTGAAAAGGTGACTGGTGTCACTGTAGTCTAAAACTACACACAAAAGTCATCACACTCATCAGCATTCCAGAGCCTTCCATTCTCATCATGGGAGTTCTTGACTGCCAAGGCCAGATCATTTCAACTCCGGTCACACTACCCAAACACAGCAGTTCAACTGGCTCCATGCAATCTCAGTGCACACAGCCATTTGGGATGGGAAGGTGGCAGATGCCTCATATCTGGTTTCAGTGTGTGTGTGTGTGTGTGTGTGTGTATGTGTGTGTTTTATATTATTATTCTCTTTTCTTTTCTCTCCCAAAGACACTCTGCTGCTCTCAAGTCTCCCCATAGTATGTGTCAGCTTCTTCAAATACCCAGAAGGCATTGCAGCTCCTGTTGTTTGGCCTAAGGCATGACTCCCAGCATTCATCTGTCCTCCTGTATTATCACGTCTTCCTTTCTAACCCCCTCCATCCCCCTCCAGCTCATCCCCCCGGCCTCCCAGCATCCATCTCCTCCTCCTGTGCCCACTCCAGTCCCAGCACTGGTTCTTCACAGTGACTGCCTCATGTCTGCTAGTTACAGAGCAGGTGTCACAGAATTCCCTTTTGCATTCACAGAATTGTATTAATAGTCTCTCCCAGTATCTTTATTATTAAATAGATTGCAGTGGTCTATACTGTTAAGTATACAGTACATGTATACATTTTACCAGTCTATACATAAATAACATATAGGCTATTCATTGCATGAACGGGAGGCTACTGTATGTGTTTTTCATAAGTCGTAGCACAATCATCTTTGCATTTCAGTCAGTCATCCAGCCAACCGACGCTAAGGTAATCTGATTCAAATTCATACATTCATGTTCGAATACTGTATGTGGCAAATCTAGCATCGGGTTGTTGGCGGTTTGTTTTGTTCAATAATTCATTATTCCATGATAGTTAATAAATGATTGAGCGCCCTATGGACTCCTATGCTGATCCATATGAATGAGCCGACCACAGTCTCCTGTGACACAGGAAGTGGATCTTGGTGTACAGTATGTTCACACCAGAGCATGTGGGTGGAGACATTAAGTGGTGAGAATGTTTGCTCCCTCCTCATGAGGGACCCGGGGGTCCGCCCTGCCTTGCCACCACGGCAACAGTGCAAAGGTGAACTGTTAACATGGTGTGGGCGCTTTTGAAGTAGAACTGGAGCAAACGTACGCCGAAAGTGAACCAATATGAAATCATTTGATGCATCAGGCTACTCTTTCATATGATAGAAGAGAGAAACATAATACACAGCACACAAATACACAGATAACGCGCTGTTCCACTCCACAATATTACAGCTCTCCTGTGTGTGCTTAGTTCATGTCTTCAACTCATGTGGGACAGCGTCCTAACAGTTGCTGCTCCACAGAGCCAGGCAACGAATGGGCTCCGTCCATCTGTGCTTTTAAGTCTGGGCTCAGATACCACCTCTTTGCTCCGGCCTGCCCACTTCCCTAGTCTCCCATCTGCTGCCATATCTGCCACTCTCTGCTTGCCACCTGCTGGTTTACGGTTGGGCTTTCTGTTGACATGTCTGAGTGTCTATTTTCTATATATTTTTATGACCAATATATATATAATATTATATGTATGCAAAGCACATGGGTTAATGAAACTTTTTTTTTAACCAATCTTAAAATTAAGTTATCCTTTTCAAATAGGGTGTATTAAGTTTTCATTTTTCAAATCATTTTTTTATTCACTTTTGCCTTATAGAGAGCACACAGTGTCATATCACATAAATCTGCCTTGCCTGATGTTCTGGAGTGTGTGGAGACAATGTCAGAAATGAACAGAGGGCTAATCACAGTGACACCAAAAGCAGATAGATTTCACTTAAAAGTGTCTACAGAAAAGAGCCACAAGTCCATTATCCATATGACATTATAACATTAATGACATTTAAGTTCCTGGTAAGTGTCGTTCATGATGTCATTCACCTCTTGTAATGTCTGCATCACAAAAATGTAATGTCAACATTGCACAAAATGACAGTGACAGCAATAATAACCATTAATGAAGTGTCGTTAAGGTTTGTGACATGTTCATGTTTAATGCCATATCTATAACAGGCTAATGTCATTCTTGTGTAGACCCCCTCACATGAAGTATTACTGACTAGATCAGCTTGTACTGGGCACTGATGTAGTCACTGGTGTGTGTTCACAGTAGCTGAAGACTCCCTCCTCCAGTGGCACTCTGCCTGACACAGGCCTCACTGGAGAGAGAGAGAGAGAGAGAGAGAGAGAGAGAGAGAGAGGGAGAGAGAGAGAGAGAGAAAGAGAGAGGAAAGGTGACCAACCACGGTTCCTTTTCAATCGAAGTTGGGTGGCAAGTTCAAGTGACACAAGAGTAGTCGCCACTGCCTCACCAAACAGGCAGGACAATAACAGGCTAAAGGTCTGTTTTGGTTGTGTGCCAGATCCGCTCCGGGTGAGTGTTGAGTCCTCTGAAGACTATAAAAAAATGACTTCATCTCCTGCATCAATAATTGATTAAAGGCCAGATCTTGGCCCAGTCTGTTGTGCTTTGAGCTTACCCCCAATTTCCCCAGTGGACTGAAGATGGAGGTCCTGGTGTGTGTGAGAGTGTGTGTGACAGTGTGTGTGTCGTGCGGTGAGGGCCGGAGGTCTCACAGTGAACCCACAGTGTGATAACGGACCCCCCTGAAGAGAAGATCATCTGGCCTCCTTACTGGTGCTTATCTGACAGCCAAGGTTTTCAGTTTGTGTGTGAATGTGTGTGTGTGTGTGTGTGTGTGTGTGTGTGTGTGTGTGTGTGTACAGTCATCATGGGCTTCAGGGCAGTTGGCATCAATGACAATCAATAAGACTTCCAGGATGGCAGAGGGGCTTATACAGTCCATCAGAGCTCTCATGACCACACATAGTGATTTTTCTAACACACACACACACACACACACACACACACACACACACGAAAACACATACACAAACAGACACACAATTATAATATTTAATCTCAGGGTTCCACAACTCAAATGTGTTTCCACTGAATCCTTTGTTTGTCGAGTTCCACCACTACTCTATTTACCAAGTTTACTGTATACTTCACCAAGTAAACTTTTCTCTCAGAAGCATTAGTGTGTGACATTTCTGCCTCAAGTGTAACTAGTGGAGTGAACGCCAACCTTGATCTACAACTAATTAAAAATGAAAGTTAAAAACCTGTCCAACTCATAATAACAGTGATGTGAAGTTGTGATCAGGCAGTTATTAGAAACTCTCTTCATTAAAGCTCCGGGAGACTCTGAGAACAGTTAAAGATGGTAATTAACAACAGAGGGGCCTGTCTCTTGACTCTCTAAGCTCACAAGCGGGGACTGATGCAAATGCAAGTGAAGGGAATGAGAATGAATGAAAAAGTGTTGGATTGAGTGTTTGTGTGTGTGTGTGTGTGTGAATGTATGCGTGTTTGTGTTTTCATGTGTGTGTGTGTGAATGTATATGGGAGATGGAGAGACGGGGAGAGAAAAGAAGGGAAAGTTAAGCAATAAAGTAAGTTCTTTGCCATGGAAACCAATATGATCTACAGTAGTGTGTCTGTGTTTGTATCTGACATGGACATAAAAGACAGCACATGGGGAGGTGAGAGATTGAGTGTGAGTGTGTGTGTGAGGGGTTGCTGTGAAAGACAGAGACAGAGAGAGAGAGAGAGAGTTAAAGAGAAGAGAGACAATAAGAAGTACGAGGACGGGAGGGGACCCCTGTTCGTCATCAAGGGCGAGATCCACGGCCAGTCGGCAGGACTCATTTACAGCACACAGGCGTCGACAGCCGCAACCACATCGGCAGCCCGGCACAGATGAAAGCCTCCGAAGACACAAATCAAAACAATGCAGCCACTCGACTGCACTTCCCGTGGATGCAAGAAATAATTGTTGCCGACAAACACCAAAAGAAAACAACAAAACCAAAACAAAGCCTTCAAATGATAAATCTGAAACACAGATTAACGGACAAAAAAGGGAGTTCATACATAAACAAATGACATGAAAACCCTTTGAAGGCTTTGTTTTAAGATGTTGTCTCCCCTTATTGATGCCTAGACTTTGTTTACAAGCTGTGTTGCATAGCTAATTGCCACACTGCTTCTATAGCAACAATTAGTTTTGCTGGTGGGAATAAGACAAATGTCTGTTCAAAACAATATGCATCTGAACACCAGAACCACGAACACAAATCAGTGGTCAAGAGTTTCAAGTTCAAATGTTGCTCCTCAACCTACTTTAAGTCAACTTATCAACCAACGTAACACGTATTTGTCCATGACAAATACTGTGAATTAATGTTCAACGCTAAACGATAAAAATGCTTCTTTTTAAGGGCTGTAACAATCGCAGTGACAGACAGTAATGCAGGCCTTTAAATCCGACACACTGTTGTTCAGGGATGACAGGAGTGTTGGCCATTAAAGTGTCCATCATCTAGATCCCACAGTTCCACATGCTAAAGAACTGACTACAGTGGGTTTGGCAATCTAGCAAACGTCCATCCCAGCACTAATGAATGTGAAAGCCTCACTTGGAAACCCTGAAGAATAATCAGGTGGTTTGAGAGAAAGAGGGAGGGAGGGAGAGGCCCAGGAAGACAGAGGCAGCTGAGATACTGACAAGGATAACAATAACGACGCAAAGGCCTATTAGTGTGGGAGAGAGAGAAGGAGAGAAGGAGAGAAAGAGAGAGAGAGAGATAGAAAGAGAGAGAGAGAGAATGAGTGGCACCGGAGAGTAACTCACTTCATGCATCACGCTGTGAGCCTGAAAAAGCGAAACTGCGGTTGAGTGTTCCGTTTCTAGGCTCCTCTTTTTCCCCCAAGTTCATACTTAAAACTCATCATCAGAGCAACACAAAAGCACTGACCACCCGCTGACCCTGGATGAAAGACTCAACATGTATTATTATTGGTGAGCAGATCCTACGGCGATTATCATCCTAAAGGGGTTGTTTGCTTGTTTATTGTCTTTTCCATCATTAACTGTCTTCTTAGCTACAAAAAGCCACAACAAAGGTACAGCCTACATACAATCTAATGGTGTCTTTGTCTATTAGCTGCACAGTTATGGGGATAATAGATTTTGAAACAGCATTATAATAATAAAATAATAATAACATATTTGTAATTGAAGATGCTTCAGGTGATTTTTTTATCTTCAAAAACGCTTCTGTTTGCAGTAACTTTGCAAGGCCATTCTATAGTGACAGTTCATATAGTTGATCTATATGCATGAATATATACATTTTAGATGAGTTTTAAAGACAAGGTCATTGTAAAACTGAGTTATAATTCAAGGAACTGGAGGTTCGTAGAAAGAGGAGTCATAAAGCCAGAGCTGGCTTTTTCCGCTCTGAAGACCCAGGGGACTATGAAGTTGAAAGACAGTGAGACATTAAGAGGAGGCCTCTTTTTCAGAGCAGGACGGGATAAAAGCATGTCAGGTGCAGAGACGATCACAAAAGAGTCAGGTCTTCAGCTGGCCTCTGAAGATGGAGGTGGGGGGGGGGGGGGGGGGGGGGGGGGTGGCGAAGCCTTTCAAGGAAACCTAGGCATGTCTCGATTAAGACTTCATGCCATGATAAGGTGGCACTGGCACAGTTCATTTTGTTTATGCGTAGAGAACCAGGGGTAATAATTAACTGCTATGTTGTTCAAGAAGTTTCTTTTTAACTAATTGATTAAGGACCTACATTTTGTGCAAGTGGCTTTAATGAAGACAAAACGGAGTCTTCAGTCCACGTATGGTTCAGAAAACACCAGATGTCCTGCCTTCCTGAGAAGGTTAATCAAACCGATTTTGAGATGCTACCGGGCCAGACAAATAAAGATTCTTGATCTTCCGTTTGATATACCCATAACAAAATATATGCCTATTATAAAATCATATGATATATAGTAAATTAAATCTTGAATCAGTTTTATAAACATGAAATTGAGTAACTCCTTATATTCCCTACAGACAGACTAATAGACAAACATCAGGAATGATTACAAAACCTTGATTGCACTAAATAAAATACAATACATTTTGGAGAGAAGTGGTACGCACATCCAGCACAGCACAGGTAACAAACAAATGTCCTGGCAAAAATAGAGTGTGATCATAACATCGCCTGTTTTTAAGATGCATCAAAATAGACTTTGGGACGCTAACAGTGTCTTCTTGGCTTAAATGCCACTTGCCTAATAGATTTCAAACGAATAGAGAAGTCACTCAGTCTTGCACTGTGGCAGGCTTTGGAGGCCCAGTGCGGTGGTCTCTCTCACCTGGAGTAGTTGAAGAGGCGGCTGCCCCAGTGGGAGTGCTTGCCCCGTGAGCCCTCGTGGAAGTAGCAGGAGTCTGTGCCGTCAAACTGGTTGAGGCCATCGTCTGTGTTGCTGGAGGCATGACTGTGGACCACGTCCAGAATGACCGCCAGGCCCAGAGAGTGGGCAGTGTCCACCAGCTTCTTCAGGTCCTCTGGACTCCCAAAGCGACTGAGACAGAGCACACACACACACACACACACACACACACACACACACACACACACACACACACACACACAGGGCAGGGGTGTTAGAATAGATGTGTGAATACTTGTGAATATTTGTATATGTCACAGACAAGTATTACAATGAAACATGATATCGATCATGTGATAGGTGTATTTATAGACACTTCATAAAGCAGGGACTGCAGCTATTATGCTACTGCAAAGGTTACAATCAACAATTAAAATAGTTGATATTTGTCACAAAGAGTTGCTTTAAATATTTGCACAATTGCATAAATATCCTTCAGTAGAGTTGGCAGCTAAAAAGGTGTTTGTGTTTATTACTGTATAAAAATAATAACAGAGATGGAGACATCCACTGGAGTCAAAATTTCAATAGTCGTTGTTTTAATAGTCTACTGTCATCTATACTACAGTAGACTCCCACACAGAGGAAGAAAAAAACAGTCCAGCATATGCATTCAGCTGTAGCATCAACCTCTTAGAGAAACCCAGATGAAAAGATTAAGGTTTGCTTTTGTATGAGTTTTGATGGTTTGACGAGGCCTGATGGTCATGCTAGTTGTTTAACTTGCTGTATAACATCCATTATCAGCTTCCATCCCAGCATAACATGCCTAGTTTGGCAGGCTGGAACATGCTTGCGTGACCGACCTATGATGGCCCACCTAGCCAAACAGCTTTTTGATGGTTTGGTTGGTTAGACCATCTTAATCCCGCTAACACCAGCAACCAGCATAAGCTGTTTTTTTGCTGAATTCATTTAGCAGGGAAATCAAAATCCAAAAGCCATTTGGGAAACATCTTCACATGGCTGGGAAAAACCCCTGAAGACCCAGGGAGGACAATCGGCATGATCAAACCTCCCCCTTTTCACCTCATACCCGTCATCTCCCCTGCAGATTTCATTACATGCATTTTTCTTAACACAGAGACAGGAGCAGGAGAGAAAGAGAAACATATAAAGAGAGAGAGAGAGAGAGAGAGAGAGAGAGAGAGAGAGAGAAAGAAAGAGAGAGAGAGAGAGAGAGAGAGAGAGAGAGAGAGAGAGAGAGAGAATATTCACTGGTAATATCCCCCAATCCCCCAACTGCTTCCCTTGCAAACCAGAGAGGACTGGGTTTTAAATGTCTTTGAGTGATCAATCATGTATGAAATTACTCTGCATGCATTGCACTTTATCTAGCCTTTCTCCTCCAGAGAGACCAAGGGAGCCAAGCCCAGGACACACCAATGGGCAACTGATAGCACAAAAAAACTCCTTCTAACCATCAAACACACAATATTATTTTATGGGAGTCCATTTTGAGATATATGCTCTTTTGTGTTTACTGCTGTTCTTTCACTGTACTTCACAGACTTTACTTCAGAATTAATAGTTATGGCCGGATCCTTGGTCCGGATAGTTTTATACGCATAGGAATCAAGAGGGGCTTGTGTGTCTGAGTGCACAGCCAGCCCTTAGTGCCACAGCAGGGAGCTATCCAGGATAGTGTCCTACTCCAGGCCATTGAGGGACGCTCAGCACAGCTCAGCACAGCTCAGCACAGTTTTGGCAGCCTTTGGATCCTCTGAAACATGCTTGATAAAAGTACTTGTGCAGATAAAAGTATTTGTGCACTTGTGCACACAAGCAGTAAAACAGAGTTTGCAGAACCTCCAAACTATGCAAAAGAACTCTAAATAATAAATACTTGCTCTATTCTTTCACCAGAAAAAAGTTTATCTGATCTATCAACAGTGTAGCTGTCTGCCTGTCCTGTCTATCTACCCATCTATCTTTCTAAACCTACACTACATATATAGAACCAAATACAAACACAAAATACAAACCTATAAAATCTTGTTTGCACAAAATGTAAGCATTGGGTGCAAAAAGTATTTAAAATTACTGTTGCTTGCTAGCTAGCTAATCTAAACAAATAATTATGTTAAAGTATGAGGAGATATTTATCTTATGTCCAAAATAAGATCCCCAGTCTAAAAATCAACTATGCTTCAAGATCTTTGAAGGTGAAGGGCAGGCGATGCAGAGAGGTCAGTAATCATGTTGGTGTTGATGTGACACAGAAGCATGAATCCAGCTTTACCTCGTTCATATAAAAACATTGACTTTAGAAATAGCTACTAAAAGAAGGGTGAACAAAGCCTAAATTAGAACACAGCCTACATGTGATGCAAAACATATCTATTATCAAAAATATCTAGACTGAGAGACACAATGAAAATAAGAAAACATTAAAATACTGACTGCTAAATTGTAGCCGTATGGAAGTTCAGCAACTAGTCATTTCATGCATTTTCATGACAATGATACTGGTTTGTCATAAAATGGCTAGCTAGAATGTTGCACTTGCCATAAAGTAAAACAAACAAACAAACAAATAAATAAATACGGAAATAAATATATATCCTCTGTATGTTTAAAGGTTTAGGGGAATTCTGTCTGGATGAAGTCCCCAGAAACAGATATTTAAAATAGAATGCTGATGAAATCTCCAGACCACTAGAATACAACAGCACCACAGCGACGTTTAAAACAAATCACAAAACAACCCAAGAAGAATTACTGAGTTTCATTACTCAAGGCGGACCCAGATTGAGTCAATAAAGCACACACACACAAACACACAAACAAACACAAAGTCATGAGCAGAGCTGAAAATAATTATTGTGTTGATGTATTACCTTGAGGCTGCAAAGAAGTTGGTGACTTGGTACCCAAAGCTTGCATAATAGGCATGCTCCATCACAGCCATAAGCTGAATACAGTTGTAGCCTTGTGAGTATACAAGCACAGAATTAGGCACACATTGCAACATTGCACTTTAAAATACTGGCACTCTGATAACTTCACCCAAATGTGTAATAAAAAAGATACCAAATAAACAGCTTTATTTAACAGCTTGTTTACATGTATCTGGATATATATATCTCCATTTGAATATATATTTCCACTTGTTTATATAGATAGATAGACAAATAGTTTATAATTATATATACATATACATTTACACACACACACAGATATAATTATACATTTATTAGAGGTGGGCGTGGGCCGTTATCGGAGTTAATGTGCTGCAATGTGCTGACTCTTGTCGCGCGATAATAAAAATATCGCCGTTAGCCTAAGCTATTCTCAAAGTTGGGTTAGGAGGTGTACTTCGCAAGCTATGAAGACTTTCATTTTGATATTTTTGCGCGGCGAAAACGACTTTTCAAACCTGTGTTGCCTATGCGTAATGACAAACATAATGTAATCTAGATAAAAAATCACTAATCTATATATATATATATAGCTTTTTATTTAAAAAATCTAGATAATGAATTGTAAAAAAGGGCCTTTATCATACATGTAGCAAGCATAGATTAGTGTGGAAGACCAGAGACAGGAGGAGTGAGAAGGTCAGAAAGAGGAAGAGATTTCTGAAAATATTCAGTCTGTCCTTCTAGCCACTAGCCTGAAGTGCTGAGCCTTGTGACCAATCCGGTTATAGCCAGGTCTGTCTGTGAGCCCCCTTTCAAACACACACGCACATACACACACACACACACACACACCTGAATAAGAACTGTCTGGACTGCTAAATAAGACAGCATCTACGGGAACAGCCTCAAGCATATCATAGATTCACAGCGGATAACTACAGAGACCAACCCAACAATGACCCACTTACTACAACAGTTTACTTGCCTTATCCTTGGTTGTAGTCTACAACACAGCCCTGCCAAACCCATTTGGTTTGATGGAAAAAAAATGTGAAAAAACACAGGGCATTTTCACTGACTGTTTTTGACTTTTTTGTCTTTAATAGAGAATGACAGGAAATGAGTGGGAGATAGAGAGGGTAGGATTGGGAAATTAACTCGGGTTGGACTCAAACCCGAATCCCTGGATTTATGGTATGAGGCCTTAGCCCACTGAGCTGTAGTGCTCCCGCTAGCATCAATCAATAAGGGCTATGGTGTATTAGGTCATGTTAACAGTGTATACAATTCTAGATGATTCGTTTAGCTATAGTATTAATAAATAAGTCTTCTTCCTAATTGGCCACAACAGTTCAACTCTGCTAGTACAAGCTGTAAATAGAGGAGAATACAAGGCAGTAGAAAGCAATCAGTTCATTTCAACTCCAGCAAGTTTAAGATGAAAAGAGGAGTTTTAAAGAGTTACAGAAAGTTCCATCTGTGTCAAAGCTAGACAGGGTTCTTTGAGCTAGTGGAGGGTGATTCAGCCAAGCCTAGCAAGGACGCCAGGAGAATGGAGACCCACAGCTATCACATCTCTGCTCAGAGCCGCTCCTTTAAAGCACGTCTGATATTCTCATGGATGTCTATTCATATAGACAACCAATCTGGTAAAAAAAAAATTAATTCAGTGATACTCAGTGAAAAGATATGACATTCATGTCAATAACACACATACAGCATCAATACAGCGGGCATGTTGGTGGTACTGAAGCCTGCCGAAAAGACAAACATCAATTAACAACTTTTGGGTTGTTTTACAGACCCACCGTGCGTCTTTCAACACCCACATTGCTGAACTGATAACATTATGTGACGTTACACGATGTGACGTCAGCTATGAACTGACCATGAGTTTGTTCAGCCTATGCCCATGTTTGCTCTACTGTAAGACTCTAGCCATACCACTGCCTCTCTCTCTCTGAGGGCCTTTTCAGAACAAAAAACAACTTCACACTGGAATTCATTTCTAACTCAACCAAAATAAATCTGCTGGCAACTTAAATTCCATTTATATGTGGCTTCCCACAGCAATGCACAGCAACTGTCACTCCCATAACAAAAAAGCAAAATGACACCTCATTAATGTTAAGTCTGTGACTGCCAGGGTCGTTCGGTTTTGTACTGTCTGAATCCTTAACAGTGTCAGCTTCACATTACAAAAATTGACTGACTGATGAAAACAGTCATACACATTCCAAGAATCAATAATGTTCATAAAACGTGCCATGTCATGCTTTTGCCAGACGCCTGTGACTTTTATTTACTTTCATCCCACTCACCCTTATTACACACACACACACACACACACACACACACACACACACACGTACACACAGAGAAAGATATTCAAAAGCACAGGTGTTCAGTGATACCAGTAGGCTTGGCGGGCCAAGTCGAGTGGCACGTGCCCCTTCAGTAACAGGTACTGTTTGAACACCTGTTACTGGGGTGGGTAGCCACCAGGCACCCTGCCAAGCTAGCATGTACATGAGCCAGCTGGGACACCTGGCATCAAGCATGGCCACATGTAGCATGGCTACAGTACACATTCAGGCAAACAGGTGATTAGCATACAGGAGATCTGTATATCTAACAGATCCATTAAGGCCATGTGGCTAAGGATCTCATCAGAGTTTATCCAGTTTTTAATAGTTTATTATGGATCAAAGTGACCCCAGATTTGACGTGCTACGTTCAGCTATCTGGAATGAGGGTATAATTGAATAGGATCCCTGATGCTACATTGTGAAACATGATTTCCAAATCCAGATTCAACAGATTGAAAAGCCCAGGGCCAGAACTTACCCAAGTCCTTGATGAGGGGTAGCACGTTGATGGTGAAGTTTTTGTAGGAGGCAATCTTCTGCTCAGGCGAGGCAATGCCCACATGAGCCTCATAGATGCGAAGACTCTGGGCTTTCTTGGGTTGAGCATACTGGTGCTGGAAATACCCCATAATAAAAAACATTTAGCGCTCTCTTTCTCTCTCTTTTGAGTTGTCATGAAACATTTACTGCATGGTACTGCTCTTTCTTTTCACCATCACCCTTGATAAGCAAATCACATCAGGAACCAGCATTACTTCCACTTACCATAATGAAATAATCGCTAATTTGTTCCACTACCTTTCACTGGCAGACATATTAATGAATCTATATTAAGGCAATAACGCTGTCAAATAGTTTGTAACTCCCATTAATTTCTACGAAATCTCTGGAGCATTCCACAGCCTGACATAGTTAATCTTACCAAGTAAGGGTGCATAGGATCCCAGTGAATCCAGTCATACGTGACAGAATCCAGCCTTTTTGTCACATATTTGGCCCAGGGGGATATCCGGAATAAGTATTCTCCCTCTTTTGTCAAGATAACAAGCTGAGAGCAAAGGAAGGGGGGGTTGGGGGGTGGTTAGTTGCCTTTTTAATTTGTACAATGATTTCAGTATTAGTCATTGTAAGACATATGAAAACCCCCAACCCACCTGGTAAAATCTCCAACCCCGAATCTTACCAAGCTGCTGTTTTGATAATGATGTACTAACTACACCATTAACAACACAGCAGCTCTGTGGAGGCTCTGAGAGTGCACATGGCTTTTGATTGCAGACCTTCACAACACAGAGACACCTATGATGCAAGATCAGCGGGCAGCGGGTGAGGCCACGTCAGATACTGTATCATCCGGACGTCATTTTTTGACGCGTGCAGTGGTGCTCAGCAGCTGACCATGCTAGATTAGTGTAGGGAAGCGCAGCATGCTGGAGGAATGGCTTAATCGCTGCTCTGGGATTCTCAAGAGAGGCCTTGAGGATCGTTCCCATTCTGCCTCCTGTGAGTGTGTTTGGTTAAAAAAAAAACATTGCCAGGATGGTGCTTTGGGATGTTAAGTGGGCTAGGCTAAGGCGTCATATCATAAACACATGACCCTGGGTTTGGGTTCGATCTGAGGTCATTACACCATCCTCTCTTATTTCTCTATTCCACTCATTTCCTGTCGCTCTCTTCTGACCTATCTGAATGGATGCAAAAATATTGTTGGAAAAAAATTGCCCATTAAGGTGCCGTCTAGAGCTAAGATGGATTGCGGATTCTGGTCAAGAAATGGGAATTCCATTCATCCTTTAAGCATGCAGGCCATGATAACTAGTCTAGTCTTGGTAACAAATAACTCAAATTGCCACTGGATGTAACACACATTTGCGTTTGTTAAGTAGATTGTAATCTTTGAAACTGTTGAGGCGATTGGTACAGGATATTGTATTAAGTGCAATATGGCTTTTTCTGTAAAATTTGAGCTTAAAAATGCACTCAATGTTGCTCTGATTGGTCGTACCACTATGCTATTGCAAACCAAGGCAGTTTGAAAGACAGCTGCTTATTTCTAACCATGGGTTGAGCATGTGACGGTCAATCAGTCATGGCCAGACTACAGGCTAGTATATGATTGCACTTGATATCAACTCAATGTCAACGTGTTCAGTTATAGGCAACTGCACTTTTTTGGAGCTACAAGGTCAAGTTTCTAACCAAAAAGCTTCATCAGTTCTGGTCTATGGGTGTGATGTGAACTGTAGACCAAAAAGCATAGTCTGTGTGTGACATTGGGGTTGAATGGGTCTGGCTAAATGTCTTCAAGCTCCAAAAGAAGTCTAAATACCTATAACTGAACACCATGTGTACCGAGACTTGGATCACAGACATAGAGTATCAATTCAATGATTTTCATGTTTTAAATTCTTGACATGACCAGATAACATAACAGTCAAATATCAGTATTTGTTTTGTATCTTCCCTCCAGACTAGCTAGCTAGTCGCAAGTTTGAGCTAGTCTCTAGACAGACTAGTCAAACCATCAAAACGGATTAAACCAGCTACCAACATAAATGGTTTCTGGCTGGAATATTCAGCAGATTTACATTCAGTGACATGCCTTTACCATGCCTGCACCCATTTACACCTTTTGAAAAGAAAAATAGCCCATCTACACATGTGCATTCACACATCCATTATCATTTGGTTGCATCATCATCACAGAATATGCAGGATGCAGACTCAAAGCAACCAGGGTTCAACAGTTAGCGGATTACCATGACTTTCATTTAGGCTCAATACGTGATCCAATTTCTGTTGAGCATAAGGAATAAGCAGGGCATTTTTCAATGTCAGCACAGCATCAAAAACTCTAATTAGATTTTACTTCCATCAAAGTCCCCCCCTCACCCTCCCTGCCCCTTCCTCCCTCCCTGACAGCACTTTTGTAACGCCTCATGCTCAGCAGAGGCTACCTGACACATTCTCACTGCTTGACTGCACAGAGTGATGCTGAGACATTTTAATGTACCCCACCCTTCCTAGCAGCTACTGTAGATGCCCCAAGACGAGCAAAACAGAAGTGTGTGTGTGTGTGTGTGGATTGCATGTGTTTTGACTTGACATTTACACCTTTAGGACATGACATCAACATCTGCTCGTCATCTTATCCGCCGGCTAGTCTGATCAAGCGTTTTATTTTGTTTCGTGCATCCGAGGTGGAGAAAAACATGGACACCACTCGAAAAGCAGCTTTGAATAACAATTTTCACTTAATTTAATGTTTGTTTATCTTCTGTTAGCAACCCCAGAGACGATTAGCATCACCCATTGCTAAACACCCGCTCTTGTTCAATAATGTTACTGGCCTCAACACAACACCGACTCCCTAACCCATAGGCAGAGACATAGATGCAGTAATATATTGCATTAATACGAGTGATTGATACTGTCATTTAAACCACCAAAGCGGTCTAAACACAATGAAATTGATTAATTTAATTAATTAAAAATTATTTTAAGTGACACTAGGCGCAGCCATCTTGGCATCCGCTTTGGAATCCTTGCTACTCGGAGCTCAACTGAGAAGAAAAGTCCGCTGTCCGCCGGATAGGTAACTGAACGCATGATGAGCATTTGGATGATGATGAGCATTTGGATGTCGACTTCTGTAGCTCCCTCACGTCTGTTGGATAGCCACACGTCTCATGGCTGCACTTTGCCAACCAAACCCTTCTCGGTCTAGACATTGACTGTGGTGAAGTATCTCTTTCAGAATGTCCATCTCTGATCGAGATCATTGCACCGATCCAGCGCAGGGGTTTTCAAGAGAGTAAAATATATGGAACAGGAGGCTATGGCTAATTCAACTTCACTGCTAAACAAAGCAAAAGCAAGTTTTTACACTGTCTTAACCATGTACGGTAGCAGAAAACGGGCCATAAAATGGACACGAGTTGAATCAAAGCAATATATTTTCTTGTTGTCCTGTGTCAGTGACATTTCAGCCCAGGATGGAACGCTAAAGGCCAACCATCTAGAGAGTCTATCCGTGTGATTAGCGAGTCTACTCTGGTTTGGTTTCCACGGGTGACAGGACAGTGTGGCATTCTCCAGCACGGCCCCCTGAGTCACCTCGTGATGGGGCAGCTGGGCAGGACAGAGTGCCCGTGGTCAGCACTGGCATGGAGCAGGCGTGTGCCCCGTGGCCCATCTGCTGCGTCCGTGTCATCGTCCGGTGATTAACCCAAAAGTGCCAAGTCAAGTGGCTCAGCTCCCCCCAAAGGCCAGGTGCTTTGCCAAGCACCCTGAGGGAGCAAGCCTGTCCACATCTATCTCCATCTACACACACACTCTCACACAAACACATGGACACATTCTCTCTCTCTCTCACACACACACACACACACACACACACACACCTACCATACACACACACACGCTCACTCACTCTCTATCTCACACACACACACACACACACACACACACACACACACACCACCACCACCATACATACAAACACACACACACACTAATCACACACACTTACTCACTCACACTCACCCTTCTGGACTGCGAACCTTGCTGCAGCTAGCCTATATTAACATGCACCTTCTTCATTCGTCTAGTAAGAAGGTTAAAACTGAGACACAGCAAACATATTCAGTCATTAATGTAACAACTATTGATCCCCACAGCCAGCATGTTTAGCAAGCTGCTCAATATGCTCTTTCTAATGACTCCCACTGCTAGATTTGATGTGACAGAGATGTCTCCTGACAGATATACTCCTAAGCATGAATCATAAATAATACATTTCTTTGACTAGTTTAATCTACCTATTTCAATGGCAGTTATAACTGTCAGTCATGGCCACATTTTTGTTGCATGCAGCCTATGATTGATCCGTGGCTGATTCAACCCACAGTCACCGTCAACCATCTGGCTATAAAGCGAGATGACACTCTGAGTCTGAAGTTGTTTGCCCTTCGGTGACTCATGCGCTACGTTCATTCTTCACTTGGCACTTTCAAACTTTTTTAAGGCAGCAGCTGATCTGCTTTCACTTTTGTGTCTCCTGCTGCTTGTCTCCGTGCTAGAGAGGCTAATCTCTCCGGCAGCTACGCTGTCAGCCAAGGAGGAGAGAGAAGACATCGGCTCACCTCACTTCCCCAAGACACCCATACAGAACACCCCCGCCTCACCTCACCAGCGCACCCTCCCTCCTACCCACACGCCTCCTCCAATCCCACACCCACGGGGCTCAAATCTGCTGTGCTGTGTAGACCGTATAGACTAGAGGTGCTATCGCAAGGTGCAATAAACCCATTTCCACATTGTTTTTATGTCACTATTAATAGCGCTTCACGGGCAGAAAAACAGTCCTGTGACTGTCGCCGGGGGTGGTGATGGCGCTGATGCTCTCTCGATAACAGTGAAGAAAGTGCTGGCACCTTCAGTTTGGACTCGTGGGCTATGGCTGGGGACTTGTCTCGTCTCGGCGGGAGGTAGAGCTCCCATTTCCCAAAGTCCTTCCTGGTGAAAGGATGAGAGGTTTTGTTCCAGTTGTCTGAAGAGAGATAGAGAGAGGGGGGGGGGGGGGGGGAATGGTAGAAAAGAGAAAGGGAGACAGGAGGAGAGGAAGAGAGGATGGAGAAGAGAATGAAGGAGAGGATAAAATAAGGCCTATAATGCACCCCGCCTCCAAACAAACAGTTGAGACGGTGCAGGAGAGAGACCTTTCCTAATTTTCATGTCAATTATGCAAAATAAGTAACAGAGCTGAATTAATTCACAACCTCTCACATTCCCTCCTTCACTCACATTGTCTTACAATTGCTCCCATTAAACAAGACAGCTTATAATATTAATAAACTATCAACAATCTAATACAATCCAATTGATATCAGCTGCAAAATACACTCAGACACAATCATAGCAAAGCATTATGCATTCTTCTCACATTCACCACGGTTGATTGTTTGTATTTGATTACACATTCATATGCATCGCAAACCTAACTATGCAATGTTTGCGAACCTTTTGCATGACATGTTATCAAAAACTCTGCCAAGGCAGCGAATACTAATCACAATCAGTTTCAGGGTGACATTTGAAACGAGTGTCATTATCAGATGAAAAAAAAAGGAAAATTGTGACTATGTGACTCGGACTTTCTCTGATCAGACAGAGTCAGACCAGGGTTATTGGACCACACCAGAAAAGAGAAATGCAAACACAACTAACTACTATGCGAACCCACACACTTTAGCTGACCTGACCTGTTCCGTCAGTGTCTTCAGGGAGTTTGGTGGTTTGGTAGCGGCCACTGGACCAGACCCATTACTGCAGTGCATTAGCCAACCCATGGAGGACAGAGGTTGTAGATGACGGCAAGCAGTGAGAATGCATTACATAAACTATATACTCACCCCTTTATTTTCCTGCCCGAGTGTGCTGTCTTTCTCAGTGTAGGACAGTGTGTGTGTGTGTGTGTGTGTGTGTGTGTGAAAGAGAGAGAAATAAATAAATATGTATATGGGAAAATTTGCATTATGCATCTGCACCTGCCCCTGCCCACTGACACCATCCAAGAATGACTTCTGGAGATCTCTCTCCTTCCCTCCCTCTTTCTCTTGTTATCTTTTTTCCTGCATCCCTCCCTCCCTCCCTCCCTCGTTCTCTCTCTCTCTCTCCCTCACTCTCTCCCACACCCCGAGTCTCTGTGAAATTGAAATGGAATACTATGAGCAGTGTCAAAAAAGCAATAGCTCAGTGAATTAGAGGTTGGCATTTGCCTCGACACCGCTGCTACTGCAGCCGCCGTTGCTACTGCTATTGCTGCTGGTGGTTGTCAGTGGCAGAGGCGGAGGTAGAGGCAGAGGCTGTTTAAAGAGGGACGGAAATATGAAATGAGATCCTGGGGAGATCTCTGGGGGCAACCAGACTACATGGTAATAGAAAGATGATGGCCAAGTCCACGTCTAGTAGTCGAGTCGGTTTAGTAAAATGCACTGCCACTCATTTCTGAGGTTACAGTACAACCCCCTCACAGCTCTGGTGTCCTTCTAATGTGGCAGGGCACATAGATCACAATAGCAACATCAGGAATATGAAATGTAAAAGATGGAGAGCACTCTGAATTTACTCTTTTTGTCTATGTACTCAGATTTACGAACAAACAAACAAACAAACAAATAAACTAACAAACAAAAAAAGCGTTGGGGACAATAATTAGCAAGGACTGGCAACAGCCTGCACCATAATAGACACAACACAAGCCTTCTTACAGACTATCCCTGCGGCAATGCATGGCTTTTAACACTTGCCAGGCAATTTTACAAAAATAAATAAATAAAATAAAATAAAATATTGAGACGGATCCATCAGTCCCATTTCCTATTTTGTTCCAATCTGGGAAATGCTGTGACAATCCGAGCGAGTAGGTGTGTTTTGGACGAAGAGATGTGAATCTCTATTTCAGGGGGACTGTGTGTTGCCAGTCATGCACTGTAATGGAAGCTGGCTGCCAAAGACTGTTTTTTTTTTCCATTCTAAATTCTGTGAGCTAATAGCTTAAATATGATAAAACAAGATTAGCTGTGGCCTCCAAGTGTCACTCCACCACTGTGGGCAACAGATCAAATATAGATCACAGTCACGTCAGGTGCCAATTTTAACGGAAACTTGTCTAGGTTTAGGACTTTTATTTTGCTTTTACTACTGCCACTCTGGAATTTGGTGTCAAGATTTTGGTATTTAATTTGACTTAGGTCACTTGTTCAGGTAAACATGGTGTTTTCACATGCTCATTAGCCTCAGTCTTTAGAAAATACCGAGCCAACTGCAGTGAACTGCAGCCAAGAATACATTTTGGATTGAATACTCCACCAATAAACCAACGAGATTCCAATACAGAAAAGTTCTTAAAAATAAATAAATAAATGGAGGAAATTGCCCAGGGTGGGATCCTGAGTTTGTGACCTCCTTGCCACCATGGGTCCTACTGGCTTTTGAAATAAGCCATAGGGCTCAGGCTGGCCTAGGCACGGGTATCAGGAAAGGTTTTGAGCCAGCTGAGAGGGGCTGTGCAGAAGGGACCCGTGTTTGGCGGGGGTGGAGCCAAAGCCAAGGTATGACTTGAGGCCAAATGGTGCTGTGAGCTGGTGAGATGAGACGGTCTCAGGGATGCACCTCATGCTCCCCCTCGGTCTCCTTCAGATTGCACAGTGCGGCTGGGCACCGCTTGGAGGAGAGTACAATTGGCTCCCTGAGGGGGTGTGAAGATGCAGAGAGAAAGAGTGGGGAGGGAAAAAGAAAGGAGAGAGAGAGAGAGAGAGATGGAAAGAAAGAGAGAGAGAGAGAGAGAGAGAGAGAGAGGAGAAAAGATAAAGGGGGCAGAAATTGAAAAAGAGAGATTGAGTGAGAGAGAAAAGGCAAGAAAAAGTCAGACAGAGAAAGAGAGATGGAGAGATATCCACAGCCATTTAATAAGATGCCCAGGGTGCTGCTGTGGCCTTGCCATCACCCTCACTAAGCCCTACTGAGTTATAGACAAACAAACACAACACATGAAGCAGGGGACAGGGGGCAATTTTAGGATGGGTAATTTGCAGTGTGTGTGCATGGCCGTGTGTGTGCGCGTGTGTGTGTGTACAAAGAGAAAATAAATTTTTTGTTTGTGTGTGTGTGCGTGTGTGTGATTGTAGATTTGAGTAAGTATGAACATACCCTTATGCGTGTATGTTTGTACATGTGATTAAGTGTGTACATACCCATGTGTTTGTGTTTGCACATGTGCATAAGTGTGTATACCAGTGTGTGTGTGTGTGTGTGTGTTTGTAGGTTGGCCTATACCCACATGTTCATATGCATGGACACTTACTGAAGTCTCCAGTCAGGTAAAGGGCCTCGGCCCCAGGTGCCCACTCCCTGAAGAAGAGGCCATTGTTGGGCTGCCGGTGGGTGCCGTACGCCTTATAACCCTTTGTGAACTGATCAAAGTCTCCCTCCATCTGCTCCACCTGAGACAGCCGCTCCTTAAACAGATGGTACCTTCAATCACACAAGATGGGAAATTAGAGACACAATGCATGGAGCAGACAGTGCAGAGGGCTCCATGTATACTTTGTGTGCAAACAGAAATGTATTGTAAGCCTGTCATTGGCCGGGTTTCCCAGATTCGTTAAGAAGCTCTTAACGCTAAGATCTTCTTTGGAGCGCTCTTTAAGAGCTCTAATTGGCCAGATTAGCGCTCCAAAGAAGATCTTAGCGTTAAGAGCTTCTTAACGAATCTGGGAAACCCGGCCAATATCTGTATGGAAGTCCTGTGAAAACCGTGTGTAATTCATAGCTGGACTGAAAAATGTAATG
The DNA here is from genome assembly GCA_017657215.1 of Limnothrissa miodon. Taxonomy (NCBI): domain Eukaryota; kingdom Metazoa; phylum Chordata; class Actinopteri; order Clupeiformes; family Clupeidae; genus Limnothrissa; species Limnothrissa miodon. The sequence continues at coordinate 44,835 of JAGFZM010005057.1, read as the reverse complement.
ACCAAGCGAGTTCTCATTTGCAATTTGTACACAGTATCTATAGGGAAGGTTTTAAAGCCTCTATGTGTAGGATTTATCTTCTATTTATCTTCGTCTTTTGTCAAAAATATATTTTTTATTTTAAAAATATAATGTAAAACGATGGTAATTACCTCCATGAATAAATTGTAGTGTTCCGGTAAACTTGGTAATTTCCATTTATATATAGATATGGCTGGGGACCAAAGAAGAATATCCATTTTGCGCCGCCATTTTCAAAAGTACGGGTTCTTGTAGGGGAGAGCAGTATCATATATTCAGCTACGCCTTTCGCGTTTACGCTCAGAGACTGAGTAGCAGAAACTGAGATAAGAGCGAGCGAGCGAGCGAGCGTTCGGCCTCCGTAGCAAGAAATTAGGATTGTGGGAATGGGAGGGCTAATACATTTTATTCAAACCTATGCAGTATACCACTTCGCCGATAGATGGGGAATTCTGATACGATCCTACACATAGAGGCTTTAATGTGGTCATAGGAGGGGGGACCTACAATTATTTCAAAGAAACATTTTTTCTATATTTTCCAATACTGACAGGATAATACATTATTTATTAATTTATTATAGATTTCCTAAAATGTGAAAAGAAACTTTACACAGCATGTGTATTAAAAATTACATTTGTTACAGTTTTGTGGCATTAGACTTAATTGTAATAAATAAACAAACTATTTGTAGACCAATTAGAATGTGAATCAGAGGCCGAGAAACCCATTGCCATCAACGGTCAGTAACATTTGTTTTGTATAGGCATAATACAAGAAATATCACCTGTCCAAATGTTGGGAGGCCCATTTAAAGTCACTGGGACAATCTGTGGAATTCTGGAAAGCCACAGACTAATAAATCCTTGTAGGAGACCCAACAGAAGAACAATTCATGGGCTCTAAACACTTCATCAAGCTTGTGAAGGGAAAAGTGTAGGCCCTAAAGGCTGAAGGGGAAATGGAAGGCAGTAACAGGGAAAAGTGAAGGCCCTCTGTTTTTTTTATCACAGCATAAATGTTTTTTAAAGCACAAAGAAAAAATGGTCAACGTTTTCAAAGTAGTCACAAAGGTACATTGTGTCCATGTGAAATATGGCTGCCCTTTCATCTTTAGACTTGTTTTGTTTGTATAGTGTGTGTGTGTGTGTGTGTGTGTGTGTGTGTGTGTGTGTGTGTGTGTATTTGTATGCAGAGGGGTCCCGTGTGTTGCTTAAGCCCTCCTGAAATAGAAGAGCTTGGTGGTATTTGAACAGAGTAGGACAGGCTAAGGCATTCAGGCTGCCCAAGAGCACATGCAAGTGTGTGAAAATGATCCACCCTTACACTGTCCACGTGCTGACTAAGCTACTCAAAGGTTGCCCTACAACTGCCAAATATTCATTCACCTCTCCTGCCCCCTATCTGCCCTAAACCATTAGAGTAAGCCCCCACTTTATATCCCATAGACTCACAAGCTTTCATTTTGGCATATTTTTCAAAGCTGAAAGCCTAAAACTACAAGACCTTGCATTTTGATAACTAGAGAAAATTGTACCATAGCTATTTGCTTCATATGTCTCTAAATGTCATATAAGTCTATATAAATGTATTTTTTGCATTTCTGACATCCTTAGATTACATTTATGAATGATAACATGGCATTTGGATGGCATTTTTTCAGTTCCATGAATGTATGTTACATGTATACTCATGTTTCTGCTGTGTGTATATGTATGTATATGTACACCTGATTCCTTCCTGATTCACACATCTTCAGCCCAGGTTCTGTTTAGGCAGATGATGCATTTTTATCTATAGAAATACACTAACACTTGGCTACACAACAAAACACAACAATTTCTAAAAGCTTTGTAAATGTAAATGTGACTTCACATGCACGGAGACATTCCCCAACTTTCTCCATCCCATGAACTGTGCAATGTATTTCAATGGAATTAAATAGGCCATGATGTCCAATGGACATATGAATATTTTTGAGGCTGAATAAAAGAATCAACACCATCCACATTTAATGTTATATCCATAAATGTAAACTAGGTCCTAATAATGCCTAATGCCTAATAAAATCTCAATGACATTTTTTTAGGGGTTCAGTTGGATTTTTCTCAAGTTTTCTCTGACAATAATAGAGTGAGTGTTAAGCCCACTTCTCTCCAGACAGGCAAAGATAAAACAGACTTTATTATTATCAATTCAAGATCAATATTACTGTGAAATTCAACATGTCTCCTTTGGCTTGACTAACTTACTAAGACTAAGAGGCTAAGAGACCCTAAGAGTTGCTCAATCCAGATAGTGAAAACATTTGACTGAGAACTGAACCGGTGGCAAAAATGCAAGGCACTGCCATAAAACAAGACAGAGCATAAGACAGAGCTAATTACTTACTTAACGTGTAACAGTTAGTAACACAGTTAATGTGTTGCTAACTTTTTAATTTACAGATTGAATGTACACCAATCACCTGTTGGAGGTTGACTCATCTGGATTGAATCTAGCATATCAGTGTCTGGCCCTGACACCTCTGGGGGACTTCAGGGGAAACCAGCCACATACTGTATTTGCTTGCTCGCCAGAGTGTGTGTGTTTGGCCATAGTAGGCTACAAGTCCAATGACGCAATTGCTTGATGACAACCAAGAGTTGCAGTAATGTAGGACAACCTAAACCCATAATTGCATCTGTCTACTAGGCCTACACTGGCTAACCGCTGTCTAAAAAAACATCAAGGGAAATCGGATTGCACGAGAGAGAACACTTGCTATTGTTTGAACCATATTCCCACATTTCAAAAATGCTCAACATAATTTACAGAGAGGGAACATGGAAAGCTAACATTCAATTGAAAATAGCTGCAGGACCGCCACTTGTCCTGTTGATGCAGGTATGCAATTCCAAACCCCGCTACGAGGCTTGTTAAAACTATGGAAAATTTCAAAACAAACAACTAACTGTTTCAAAGAGCTCAATTCTCCATCTGCCATGGGTTCAAATAATTTAATCTTGCCATTTAAACGTAAATTAAATCTCAATGAAAGACAGCATTGCTGTGGAAAAGGCCTTAGGTAATGATTGCCTAATTGCGAAAGCTGCACTGGGCATTAGATGATGCAAATGTTCAAACTTGTATCCTTTAGTAGCCTATTCTAGCTCCATTTGAGATCCATGTTTGCCCAAAGGCACTATTTGCAGTTGTTCTGCCACTTGTGAGACTGACGACTGAATAGCTCACTATTGTTTTATTTAAGGTTTCACTACTGCAGAGATTACTGAGTTGAGAAAAAGAAAGAATGTGTTTTTGTGCATGTCTGTGTGTGTGTGTGTGTGTGTGTGTGTGTGTGTGTGTGTGTGTGTGTGGGTGGGTGGGTGGGTGGCATATTTTGCTTGCGAGTTGTGACGTCAACAACATACTTCCCACTCTTGCATTGACTGCTTCAGGTTGAGATGACTCACCTTCTAATAAAACCAACAAACAACAAACAAAAGATGACTACAACTTACTTTACTTTTGATTCAGTCATGTGTGTACACTATTTAAAAAAGGTCTATAGTTGTAGTCCGTATGAAGTCTCCACATACTGTAAATAAGAGGCCTGTTTTAATTAAATTGTCTTTCTGTGCTTTTCTGAGGATGGAAAGATCCTTTTCTCTGAGGTTGAGAGGGGGAGATGGCGCACAGCGGAAATTGTTCCTTCAATTCAGTGCCTCAAGCACAGTGTGGTATTGCATATTGTTGTACTGTTTTGTAACAGAGACTAGAGATGTTTCTATTTTCCATTTCCAGCTCTTGCCTTCCATGTTATCATAAAGCCTTCCATGTTATCTTGAAACCTTCCATGTTATCATAAATGGTTAGCAGTGAGCTATTCTCACTGAAGCTGACTGAAAAGCACAGATCCAGACCACATCCATTCAGGTTTCATCTTTTATCTCACGTATGTACTGTGGCCGGGGAGGGCCACAACACAACACGAATACGAGTGCCGACAACACAAATGCAAATCCCAACAACACAAATACAAATCCCCACAACACAACACGATTGCAAAAGCCCACAATACGATTGCAAAAGCCCACAACACAACGGAAGGTGGTGATAGTTGTGGCAAAGAAACGGCAGAGAAACAGGCTCTGGTTATGGACTTTTAGTTGCCATGGTAATCACACACATAGCTGGCCTGGCTTTGTGAAGTTGCACCCTATACGTCTGCTGGATTCACTGACTTTATCTGTGCATTGTATCCCATTTGACAAGTAAGTAAATCATTGTTAAAGCAACACCAAAGAGTTTTTAAAACCTTAAAATATTTTTTTCAAAATCGTTTTGGTGGTCCATCAACTCATAACAGTATGAACGTTACCGTCTGCATCTGCTCTGGGGCCCTCTATCGGCTGTAATAGCACTAAACAAGTTCGCCCAGTCGGGTCCAGGTTCTGTAGTCCAAGTAAAAACTACAGTCGATTGGCTTTGCGGCCAGCCATAGGCGGGGAAAGCTCTGGTTGGAGTTGAGCCTACGTTGCTACTGGACTTGTAAGTGATAATGGTATATCCGACAACATTTATCATTGATTGTTTTATCTATCAATTAGCCTGTGATAGCTACAAACAGTGGATGAATTTTAAAGTGTTTGTGTTAGCTAAGGCGCTAACGTGGTTAATGCTAGGTACGTTTCCTATATAAGTTGTTTATAGCTTTAGCGCTTTTGAAAGCATGCCTTCATCCGTAAGTTGTGAACAGATTTATATGTGAGGCGGATATTTGATTGTGAAAGTCATGGATTTAGAAATGAAATGAAAATTGAGGACTCATCTATGTTACGGTTGTAAGTGTAACGTTACCCAACACGGCAAGTAGCGTGAGCACCAAGTAAGCCAACACGTTCACAGCCACCGCAGCTGCCGGTGTCCAGCGACACAGTCTGATGGGTTAGAAGCTATCTATTTGGCTTTCAAAACTACAGTTTTGCAGTCTGTTTAGCAAATCTTCATTTTTTTTT
>JAGFZM010005057.1:0-24814 GCA_017657215.1 Limnothrissa miodon | reverse complement strand
GGGGGGGGGGGGGTCTATTATTTCCGAAATGCCTTTAAACATGGATGTCTCTGGGTGCATTAGTGGGCCTGTGTGTTTCTCGTCCGTCCTCGTCCTCTACTTCTTATTTATCAATTTAAAAGAATGTCACTTTCTTCTCTTTCCAGCATTGTGACTGTAATCCCGCCTTTGTTACAGTAATCGTGTTTGCATTCATGATACAATGGGAAGAGACACTTCCTGTCTGGGGGGATTGACACAGCAATTGTTAGCCAGTCAGCCTTGTTTACAGCAAGTCTCAGCTGTGTAAAATGAATTCCTGTCAATAAAGAATAGAGCCCATGAAGAAAGGTTACGTGCCCCAAATGAATGGGGGTTCAGCCCAAAGTGAAAGGATGACTGGCAAGTCATTTATTCTCTATGAACAACACTTTCTTTTGGTGGTGGACATACATGATGCTGTTAGAGGTGGTGTGTGTGTGTGTGTGTGTGTGTGTGTGTGTGTGTGTTGGTGTCATGTGACAGTCCTTCAGTCCTGGTAACAGTATAAAAAATGACAGAGCTGTGGTTTCTTCTTTGATATCAAAGCGATTTTCTTCTGTTTTGTTTCATTCTGAGGATCTAGTATATATCAAATGAAACAGACTGAAAGTCTATTCAGTGGTTTCTCTAGAGATCAAGACAATTTCACAAAAGGGCTAAATAAATAAATAAACAAACCAAAAAGACATTAATCTGTGTTAAGCCTTGGTGAGAGTCAGCTGGAAGTGACTCATCACGCATCAGAGTGATTTAAACAGCAGTGATGGAAGTTAAATCCATGGCTGGATCAAATATACATGTGAATGGATCTGATGAATGATTCATGGCAAAAGACAGAAAGAAGTAAAAAGGGAAAAAAAACTTCTCTTGCTGTGAATGTGTGAGTATGTTGGATGCCTTGTTTAAATCTTAGCAATACAGAATTAGCAGCCATGCAGTTATTTTGAAATAAATCTCCTAGATATATTTAATCATTAAAGAATGACTGAGTGGTAGAAAATGAATGGAAGAAAATAAAGCATATTAGAGTATTGTTAGTCTCTTCCCATAATATAAAAAGGAATAGTCCAGAATATTTAGGTATAAAGGTTTGAAGGAAACAGTATGGACTCAGCTCCACTGAGTTAGTTGGTGCTGGACTGGGTTAAATGCAGAGACCAAAGTTCCCTCATTAACTCTTACAGTACTCAACGAATAAATCATCTTGGAATTGGAACTAAGGGTTTGTAGAGAAATTGTAGCCAAATGAACTATTTTCAATCAGGACAACAGTGTTATCATTGGGACATCACAAATCCATGCATTTCAGTTTCAATTCTTTCAATTCTCTTTTCCTCTCCTGTTTCTTTTTTTTAAAGATACGACAGACAGACAGTTTTAAAGGAGTTTTAATATAGGTATAGGTAGGTATATGCTTGTCCTTCCTCTCCTCAGCTTTGTACTTGGGTAGGGGAGCCAATGGACTGGATTTTGTGAGTGTGTGTGTGTGTGTGTGTTTGTGTGACATTTTGTCTAAGTCCCTTGTGGGCATATTAATGACAAATGGTAGTTTTGAAGCCTCATGCAATATTCTCCTTGATCGCGGCATGATTGTGGCATCCGAGGGTATGGGAGATCCTGGAAAGTGTGCCATTCAAAGGTGGCCCACAACTGGGCTTTGTCAGGCTTGGCATACATTATGAAGGGCAGTGTTTAACATAGCCACTGACACACAGGGCCCATCCTTTGGGGGCTCTACAGGACACTCCATGGGTGTCTCTTTCTGCCTTTTCTTCTTCTCTTTTTCCCTCTCTCTCTCTCTCTCTCTCTCTCTCTCTCTCTTTCTCTCTCTCTCTCTCTTTCTGTCTGTCTCACACAGTAGACTGTGTCAGCCTGCAGGGTTTTTTTTTTTTGTTCAACGTTATTGTATTCCGATTGAGCTTCAAAGGAAGTCTCAAAAGTTAGCCTTATAGATCTCTACATTGTTACTTTAAAAACACCATGGGAAACGCGCCACGTGCTTGTGTCCGGAGGGTACAATAGCGAAGCTTGGATACACTGAGGCTGGGGTCAAATTCAGAAGGAGTAAAGGGATGAAATCATGCACATTCTGCTCAGCAGCTTTGAGATTGTCCGTAGCAGATGCAAACTAATGGCGTACTTCTCCACCATGTTCCAGTGTACTAGTGAGTCTGACCGGAGGTGGAGGGCAGGGTCCCTACTTGGCCCTTTGCTCTGGACAACATGCACTCTCCCCCCTCTCCCTCTGCTCTGTTGATTGATATGACAAATATGTCTGCATTGCCAAACCTGTTCACATACAGAATGTAGCACAATACTACATTTGCATTCTCTCTCTCTCTCTCTCTCTCTCTCTCTCTCTCTCTCTCTCTCTCTCTCTCTCTTACTAGAAAATGTATAGCAAACAGATGCATGCATTCTTTCTCTCTCTCTCTCTCTCTCGCTCTCTCTCTCTGTTTCTGTCTCTTTCTTTCATTTGCCTTTCATCACATTCCCACTGTGGATGTTTGTGCAATATGTGTGTGTACATGTGTGCTCATATACCTATGAACATTTTGTGTGTTTATGTGTGTATGTGCATGCATATGCACGGATGTCCGTGTGTGTACGTGTATGTGTGTGTGTGTATACACATGCACAGGTGTCCGTGTGTGTGTGTGTGTTTGCGCATATGTTTGTGCATGTACTTCTGTTTGTTTGCATGCATGCAAACAAAGCACAAGCGGCAGCTGCCACTGATGGGCCAATGATGGCACTGTGAGTCCACACACTATGGGGTCCTACATATTACATGGCCATTTATTCAGTCCTTCTGACACTGATCCCTCTCATCTGTGCTCACAGTGATTGCGCTGGGGCCAAATGCGCTTGTACAAGCGTCTCATGCAACAGATGTGACACAGAAAGACTGTTTTAGTAATGTGCCAACGCATGGGTTAATGGCAGCCAGTGTTACAGCCAGGACTAGGGGCACGCGCACACACACACACACACACACACACACACACATACACACACACACACACACACACACACAGAGGAGCAATAGCTGGACAGTGTCTAAAGGTTAAACATGCATGGGTTAATGCTGAAACAGTGTGAACAAAACGTCAGACAGGTCAAACTATAAACATGCTGCAATCGGACCTTGAGGTACAGGAAGGTGATCAGTCCTACAATGGCATCACAGTCCACTTCCGTAACATGTTTGTTGGGGTGGTGGTGGCAGTGATAGTGGCAGACTATATCTCATAGTGTGTTGGTTTTATGTTTCCTGTTTTAGTTCATGCTACTCCTTTCGGTAACACTTTATTTGAAGGGGTCTACATAAGGGTGTCATAAGTATGTTATAAACATGACATGACACGTATCATGACCATTAATGAACCTTCATTCATGTTCATGACTGTTGTCATTAAGTGTCATTCGGTTTTTGAAATGCAGACAGGGATGTAGACTTTACAAAAACCGAATGACACTTAATGACAGCAGTCTTAAACATGAATGAAGTTTCATTAATGTTTATAATATGTGTCATGTCATGTTTGTGACAGGCTCATGTCACCCTTATGTAGACCCCTTCAAATAAGTGTTACCCTACTTTCTAGTTAAAATATCCCGTGCATTTTTACTTCTACTAAAAATGAAATACTGTTTACTGTTTGGCTGATGGGTTGTGTGTTCTTTGTCTGTAATGGGACATGTTGGACAAAGATTTGAATTGAAAGATTTGATCTCTGTAACTATGTTGCCAGATGAAAATATAGGGGTGTATAAAGATACAATTAAATCAGCAAATGTAGTGAAGTAAAAGTAAAAGTCGGCAAATTTTTAACAACTCAAGCAACATATACTTTCAAAACATGCTTAACTACTGCAGTGAAAATGTTTTACTTAGTCTCTGTACTTTTTCGAGAGATAAGGAATCCTTCTAGAAGTCTAGAGTCTCACTAGGAGACTAGGGGTCTGTGAGTTATGTCTAGGTAGTAGGATGCCCTAAGGCTTATCTCCCTTTAGTTAGCTGACTGGGAGCTGCCTTGGATAAGCACGTCTGCTAAATGACAAGGTAGAAAAGTACAGCAGGCTTATTTGTGTGGAATAACTTTATGTGTGCTTGAAGCAACCCCAAGATCCACTAAGCCTCCCAGGATTCTTATTTTCCACTCAGTAATCTTTATTATTATTTAATTTGAGGGAGGATGTGAGAAACATAAAGAGTGAAAAAGGAAAGAAAAATGTTGAGGGAAAATGTTAAAGGCCCACTATGCAACATTTTTCATTCATTTTCAATTAATCCATTTCATACTGTTTAGGATGCTAAAATTAGTCATTATACGGCGAACGAACGGTGTAGAATGCGCCACCGTGGCCAATAGCGGTAGATACAGCACTTGCAATGTTCAGCAGCGCGGCCCGCCTCCAATAGAATGCAGTGCAATACAATACAATACAGCGTCTTTAGAGGGAGCTCGTGAGAGAGAAAAACAGAATGTTACTTAGCCCCCGTTTAAAAATGTTGAGTGAGTAAGACCTCCAGTATAAGAGGATGACATCTGGTGTGTAATCACCTAATCATTCCTGAGTAGATGCTGGACATGTTGCTTCCACTAAAAAGTCCTGGGGCTTTTAGTCTCCATAGTCATAAATGCCAACACACACACACACACACACACACACACACTCCCCAGTCCCTAGCAAACTTTTGCTCTTTTGTGCCAGTGATTCAGTCATCACACTCACTCTCTCTCTCTCTCTCTCTCTCTCTCTCTCTCTCTCACACACACACACACACACACACACACATACACTCACTCACTCACTCACTCACTCACTGAACCTTTTCAGCATTTGGCCATACTTCTCAGTGTTGATTCTGAAAGTGCCCAAAGGCACTAGACCTGTGTGGGAGCAGTGTGTGAATATCAAACAGGGAAAGGAGTAGGAAGATGATCAGATATGTGCCCACATCTATGATGGTGAGAGCATTCATATCCTACAAAGCAGCTATACAACTCTGAAAAATCTTTGCTCTGCTGTCCCTAAGACTGCATGTATTCCAATAATTGGGCCAGTTCCATGTTTGGGAATTTTAGTCCAGGCTCAAGTTTCCTAATACTGTAAAAATCCATGTTTTTGCCATTGATTGCACCAATTAGATCATTTTAAACATGGAGTTGGGTATGGCACCAACAGTATCTGATCATATTATGAATTTGAAATAGGCAAGTCGAAAAAGGCAAGTCAAAAGTCCATGAATATGATGTGTCTAGGCATGAAGTCATGTATGTGTATACATTCTTTTCTTGACTAAAAATAAAATTAATTTTCTGTTTCTGTTTCTCATTCTGTCAGATCATGGTACTCAAGGTATTCAGTATACTGTAGGCAACTACACTTCTTTTTGTAGCTTGGAGACGTTTCACTTTTCATCCGAAAAGTTTCATCAGTTCTGTAACTGAAGATGAGAATATCAGGAGATACTGGATATTCCTGGACTGTGGGTGGAAGTGAACAGTGGACCAAATGGAATACAACCGCATAGAAATCATCAGTGGAAGTACAGTATGTACACACATCTCAGCACCAACATCATGTTTTCAGGTTGTAAAATGTGTTTAAATTGAAGCTTTGTAAGACCACTTTTACAAAGTTATTATCAGCTATGAATGTGCCAGGAGTCATGTCATAGCCAAGGTTGAGGTCAAGAAAAGGTATCGTTTAGGAGTCCTGAGGAAACCCAGCACTGTTCTACGGTATTTACAGCCTTTGTATCTAGTATAGTAATCTACTATTGTGCCTGCTGCAGATAAATTGGACTGCATGGCCATAGTTGAGTATAATTATACACACAAGTATAACACCCTGTATCTAACATGAAGTGTTCATTACTTGTTTAATAAAATCATTGTAATGTTTAAATATCTTAACTGAAGAGATCAGTGACATTATTCATTGCACACACACACACACACACACACACACACACACACACACTAATGAAATGAAACTAAATTGGAAATGGAAAAGGAAAGCAATTGAGTGTTGGAGTAGTCTGATTAGACTAATGACCACAACTCTGATGAGACTTCTTTTTCTTCCCTGGAATTTTCCACATCTTTTATGACCTTATTAACAGACAATTCCAGAATTTTTACATCTTAATGTCTTGTAAATAGAATTTCTCAGATCATGTAACACTTTTTCAGCATTATTTCCCTCTCACCTCCCCCCCCCCCCCCCCCCCCCCCCCCCCAACCATTCCACTGCAGAAGTGGCATTCATTTCTGTACTGAGGAAAGTAATTATCTTAGGTAATTAATACCCTCTGCTCAATCAGTCCGGACCAAAAAGCACATTTTTTTCCCAAGCCCCCCAGAGTAATTGCGTTGGAGCTTTAAAGCTCTCTAATTGAAAAGGACGGGTCCCTGGCTTTCAAGGGTCCCCAGGTGATATGCCGCACGGGAGAGTGTCGTTTGACATCATTGTCCACGATAATTAAACCTCAAAAATCTGTCATATAGAGATTGCTGAGAGAGGGGAACAGAGCCGATAGAGTCGGACAAAAGGGCGCTGGAAATTAAATTATAATATGTCCCCAAATTAATTCATGCATTATTGATACTGCCACACAATTGTATGCTGGAATGCACAGCTTTGGGAATGGTATGGGCTTGTTTCATGTACAGTAAGTACTGCTAAGGGCTAGTTAAAGTTATATACATGCTGTTTATTATTGAGATGATAATTACACCTGATACAAGTAGCTAAAGCCTGAACTATATGCAACGTAGAATTACAAATGCTGGATATTCTATAGAACAGGGTTTTACAAAACAAACAAACTAAAGTAACAACAAACTCAACTGTTCACAGGAATGCTTTTCAGTGCATCAAGACATGCATTCTCATTCGATTTTTTTCAATGACCACTTCGTCAATTTTCCTTAGAGTCTTGGCAACTCTACTTAATGAAGCCTTAGAGGGGGTAGAGGACATATAACTTTCTCAAGAGACAGTGCACTCCATCAACACCCAACAAGGCATCAATGCCTTTTCACAGATCCTCACAGGTCTTTGCTTGTACCTGGGGCTCGATGTGTAGCACAAATAACACATCAGGAGGAGGTCAGGTCCCTGGAGACAGACAGAGAGACAAACTGTACGCTGCACCAGGAAAATGTGTAGAAAGCCTGAGTTAGATAAATATAATAATTTTAGATTCCTACTACCATCTTTGAGAAGCAAATGAAAAAAGTGATAGAAAATTCTTGTAATACTGGAGTGTAAGGACATCTGAAAGTAAAATGTCATATTTATTGTTATTTTTTAATAAATTGCTGTTTTTTGTTAATTGGACCTTTTCCAGCTTTCCCACCACAGCGAAAATATCAAATCTTATCATGTGAGCACCATCTGATGATCAGTCTGAGCCTGGGTCCTGGCTTCAAAAGAAAAAATGGTGGTCAAGCAGGTGTTTGACTGAAAGAATCTCATCCCCGGCACATTGGCAGGTTAAGTGCCACCTCTCAAAGCTGTCAGAATTGAGAAGCAAGGACACCGCTGACTTGCTCGCCTGCCCATCTCATTCTCTTCCTCCCTTTTAGCTCCCAGAGTGTTGCAGCCGGTGGTTCACATCAGCCTGAGAATCGACCGGCCGTACAACCAGCGCTGCCGCCACACTGCACAATTGTTGCACCAGCTCATAGACTTCCATGAGTATCAACTACTCACACAACTCTGTCCTCCTTTTTGACGTTCTTTGTATCTCTTACTTGTAAGCGCAATGATTCAATCATGTGGAGTCCCACTGATTTATGACAGCGAAAGGGCTCTCTCTGGTGTTGTTTGATGAACTTTAACTCTTAGAACTCTGAGCCACTTCAGATTGGTTCCTCATGCTTGTCATAGTAGTTTGGCATCACAAAGAAGAACCAAAAGTATATCAAATCTATCCTGTATAACACAGATGTTTTCTCTGATCTGGGGGTGAAAAAATCCTGCAATCTGACCTTTTTTGATCTTTAGATCCTCTACAAAGTCAACACCATGTGTTGTGAAAATAAGCAGCACTGCTGCTCCCAACCAATAAGCTGACAATCTGGAGAGGATTTCTTGGATATCAGTTCCACATTGCATATGTAAATTGCATACATATAATTCAGTCTGCTTCGTCCTTTTCAACAGCCTATGTCGCGTCACAAATAACGTAAAGGCGTGTTTGGAAACATATTCCTGCATAACTGTGAGTGGTCTTTCTGAGTGGTCTATGGTGATTACATGTGTATTTTTGACCAGGCCATTCCACTGCCAGTGATGAATTGCTTGGGTATAACTTGGGAATGGTTGCCTACAGAATTCAAACACTAAAAATTCAAATGGTTGCCTACAGAATTCAAACACTGTCCTTGGTATAATGCCTTTTCAATTATGTGTTTTCAGCAATTTAAGTAATTTCACGTTATACACTAGAAAACAAATGGCATGCATTTTTATTATTGCCATGTTTCATCCCAGCACCACTGCAATCAATTATCATCATCATCATCATCATCATCATCATCATCATATTCCAAGCACTCCAAGGGGAGAATGTAATGAAAGAATGTAGACTTTGCCTGCACTGTTGAGATGGAAGTTTGCTGTTTGATATGGGTGTGTTGACTGCTGCTTGTGTGAGCATCTCCAGAGTCAGCAAGCTAGAAAGCCCTGCGAGTGGAGTGCTCAGCGCAACACTATTATTAGAATACAACAATAGGGGGCACTAACTATCCATGTGGCTGCAAGCACACACATATGCAGCTTACACACACACACATACACACATTTGTGCACACATACACATTTGCACTGAAATATATTTCTGAAAATATAGAATGATAGATAGAAAGGAAGAGAAAAGAAAGAAAGATAATAAAAAGAGATGGAGAAAAAAGCGTGGTCATTTCAATAGCCTACTGGTGGAAGAAAGGCTTCCTGGCACAGGTCTTCCACTCATCCCTCTCTCCACTGGGCTGCTTGCGAGGTGAACTCAGAGCCAGATACAGTCCAAGGGCTATCTGCCTCTCCTCCAACGGCTCACCCTGGGGCGCGTTAAACAAATGTCACCAGTGTAATTGGGGAAAGGCCTGAGATCCTGTCAGGGACAGAAGAGACATCACACAGAGTAAAAGGAAAATCCCACTGCACACCTGATATATTCATTCTGCACCTCTAAGCTTGGGGAGGTTCTCCTCTTTGTAATGATGTCCTATACAGACCAGATGTCGGTTTTTTATAAATCTATTGAAATTACTACATAAGAGTAATAGAATGGAAGTTAAACAGTTTCCATGCTGATTTGCTTCGTACCAACATTAATGTATGTCTGTCATAATAATATTTGTTCCGTTTCTGCCAATACTGTAGGATCAGATTCTCAACCAACACACACACACACACACAATGATGTGTTCATCTGACACTGGCTGCCTGCTCTCCAAAGGATAATTATGAGGAGGATCTCATTCAAAGGTGGGAACAGCTGACGCAGGGAGGGCTCACAGCCCAATTAGCTCCTGCCACTCTCAGACACACGGACTTAAGGGAGCGCTGTAAGAAGATAACATGGGAAAATGGCACTCCAGTCGCCACCGTGATAAGCATGACAGTCCTGCTGGACAATCTCAAGCTCGGGGGGGGGGGGGGCAATCAGGCTTATCTATATCTGAGGCCACTGCAGACAAAAAAGCAGAGAAAAAGTCTGAGAAATGATCTCTAATGCAAATGCATTGCCTGTCCAGTTCAAGTCTTTTGCAGAACAACAGTAACACAAACAGAAATGACCACTGAAAGCACTCAAAGCACGGAGAACATTATTCGGTGTGGATGTCAAAAGACTTGACATATTGGCAAAAAGAGTCCTTTATTTACTGGGATTATCTGTCGCTACTAATGTAGATAGATGTAATTGGTTTGTTATAACGATATGTAGGCTATTACTGTTGTAGGATTACCCTTTTTTGTGTTCAAATTCTCACCTTATATTTATGTCAGTTGTATGAGTTTCCCATTCTTATTCCGCGTCTTTCATCTGCTGCTGGTAGTGAAATGACAGTATAAATGCATAGGAGATTACATACAAACCGTTTTGATAAAGGCCTGCGTTTTCTCAGCCACTGCCAAAACATTGCATGTAGATGAGCTTTCTAAGGTTTCTCCTCACATCCATATTGTTTATGTGAAAGTACTTGCATAACCATTTAAGTATAGTGATAGTGTTTTTTTTTTTTGGGGGGGGGGGGGTCTTGTATCAGTCATTGCGGATAAGGAACCTGACTGGCCTGTATAAATCTGCCTGCAGGCCAATCTAGGTTGCTGTGTTGCTGTAGTGGTTAAGGATCCTGACTAGCATGCTAAAAGCCTGAGGGACTGACTCCTGATTGCGACTGATACACCTCTCAGCAAGGCACTTAAAGGTGGTCTATGCAATTTTGCAAGATTTTAGCTCAATTTCATCTTTATCTCAAGCCGTTTCTACCACCCCTTGATTGGCTTGCTGTCTGCCTGCTGAATACATTGGGAAAAAACCCGGTCTCAAAACACAACACAGAAGCTGCAATACCAAAACACACACTAGGGGCAGGAGGTTGTGCACCAAAGCAATAACAGACAACGGCCAACCAATCGTGAAGAAGAGGTGGGGGTTAATGCGCGTGTGACAGTGTTGAATGTACAGCGTGAATCAGGGTGTGAGTTAGCAATACTGTGTCGGTAAATTATTTTTGAAAAATGCCTGAGGCACGTCCAAAGAAAAGATGCTCGGAGGAATATAAGGCGTGAAGAAGAGAAATTGAGAAGCAACGAAATAAGCCCCGGGTTTACATTGGGGATTCGTTTGAACGGTGGACTTCGCTGGCAAAAGAACTTCCAATCGGAAGCAGTCATGCAGAGGTGGCACGTTTCTTTAATTTGACAGGTAAAAATTACGATTACTTGTTGTGAGAGCATTCACATGCAAAAATAAAAAATAACAGTTATCTCCAAAGCCATCTCATGAAAGCAACATTACAAGATGGTGACAATTATACTGCTTGTACTGACTAAGGTACGACGATTACACTGGGGGGGAGGGGGGAGCTTGCTCTGTTTTGTTTTGTATTTATGTGAAACGTTAGCAGAAGTGACGTCGAACAGCATCGCATAGAGCACCTTTAACCTGAAGTAACAAATAATTGAAAAAATTACGTCGCTTTGGATAAATGCATAAATGTAGTTGCCTATGAGAGAAATAGTAAATTCACAAGAAGCAATTTCTTTAAACAATTCTTAGAAGAAAAAATACTATGATGGGGAATCAACAGAACAAAAACTAGAAAATATTTCTATAGCCCTAAAACGAATGAGCACTATTATGTGGTTAATAATATGTATTGTAGTAGTAATAGTGTTCCTCTGATCCCCCCCTGCTGTGGAAATGAAGGAAAAGATAATCATTTCAAAATGAGTAAAAAGACGCTTTGAAGCAGTGATTTATCCATCCAGTATCCAGAGGTAAAGAAATGTTTGTTTGTTTTTTTTCCCCTTCTGCACTGAAATGCTGACTCACTCAGGTGAATCTTGCGGTAAATCTTTTTTCTTTCTGCTGAGTCAGTAAGCGTATTTATTAGTGAGACCCAAGAGCTGTCCATACACCAACCATAATGAGTGGCTTTTTAGAAACTTTGCCTCCTTTGACAAGGTCACCAGATTCCACCAGTTGCTACCTGAAGAAACTTCCCTTAGCTTGACACTCAAAGAAACCCCTTCCTTCTCCTCATCCACCTCCCTCCACACACACACACACACACACACACACACACACACACACACACACACACACACGTACAGACTACGACATGAGTCTTCAGGGGGTTTCATCAAGGTAAAAATCTTGTACTTGGCAAATTTCAAGCTTCAGCTAGGATACATATGCTATACAAAGATCTAGGCACTGCATTAGGAAACTATACTTCAGTCTCAGCTTTTTACTGAGTCGAATACTGCATTGTAATTCTAACCCTAACCTGTATTCTACAGGAGCTAAGTGCCTGATACATTCTTCAACACTGGACTGGAAACATCTTTAATATCAATGCACCTAAGCCAGGATAAACTTGCCCTTTAGCCCTCATAACCTCTCATCTTGGTCTTGGGTGTAGAAGTGAGCATTTTGGTCCACAGAACAATAGTACAATGTTAACGCCATTTTCATGAGGGAGGCACTTTCAGTTGAAAAGATGGCACTGAAATGTGCTGCAAACCAGACCAGAGTCTCTAGATTAAAGGTGATCGTTATGTTGTCATTGTGTTCAGTTTAGGCAACTTGACTTCTTTTTTGAGCTTGAAAACGTTTCACTTTCCACCCAGAAAGCTTTGTAAGTTCTGGAAGCTTGACGTTTTCTAGATGGAAAGTGAAATGCTTTCAAACTCAATAAAGAAGTCCAGTTGCCCCAACTGAACACTATGACTACCACAACCTGAATGAATGAGAATCTTCACAGACATACTCGTTATGTTATGCTCATTTAATCTTATGAAATCTTGTCCCTGCCTTTTCCAGTCTTCATACATTTTTTTCAAGATCACTGATATGGTTTCTTTCCTTTGGCAAGTAAACAAATCTATATATTAGTGAAGATTTAAGATTATGTTTTCAGTGACTAAATAAATAAAAGTTGGAACTGTATAAGGAGCTTTCTTTAAACAGATAGGCCTACAGTAGGTCTGTGGTGAAATTAATATTCTTGTCATAAACAAGAACTCAGCAAGAATATGTTACAAATGTCTGGCGGGTGTACACATACTGTATGCATAACTGAGTTACTAATGTCACTGCTCAGAGCTACAAACTCATTTATTAATTCATTAAAACATGTATGGCAGTAATATTACATTATAGATTAGTGGTAAATGGAGTGGAGCTTCACTAAATTGGGGATAAAAATAGCACAATCAGAGCAACACAGATGTAACTCTATGTCAATGAATCTATGCACCCAGTGTACAGGAGAATTGTTAGTCTAGTCCATTTGAACAAAAATCTGGATTTTGACTGGTTTAGGTCGCAACATGAATCGGGCAGTAGGCTATATCTGTAGGCTATGTAGAGTGGCTTCAATTTCTGCTTTTCAACACAGGCATTTTTATTAGGTTCATTAAAATGTAGGTGTTTCATTTTAAATTAAAAGAAAAAATTAAAAACCTAAGTAATTTTTTGGCATTTATGCTGAAGCCTATCTCAGTAGGAATATTTCTTACTTCAAATACTAATGATCATGGTAAATGATTTGACAGATTCCTGTTGATGCCTGGGCTCATCTCTCATTTTCATTTTTTCATTATAACATTTTTTCATTGTATTACAATATATATATATATATAACTGTAATTAATTAATAAAATAGGATAATGAAGACTAGGCTTAGGTGGTAGAGATACATATTTTGATGGTTTATAAATCATCTTACTTTCTAAATCTTTTTCCAGGGCTCTTTAATAATTTAACAGACAAGCTACAAGCATCCTAAATCAATAAATGTACATTATCCTCCTCGGTCTGTGTGTGGTGTAGCCTACACCCGATAGCCCCTTCGACATATGAAGCATCTCTTACAGACATAACACTCTGCTAATCTGTATTCGAAAGTGCCTGGACCATAATTCTGTAAGGACACATGAGGCGCGTGGTCGGTAAGTGCCAAAGAGAAGAAGTCTCGTGAGTACATGTTATGTTGAAAACTGCAAACAGGCGCTATTGGTTTAACTGCTCATCAGTCAAGTTACGTGGGCGGGACTCTGCCAGCTCATGCTCCCATGGGGCGCTGGAAGCAAGAGCCTTACTTTTCAGCTGTGTATGCGCGGAGTGAGCATCTCTCCTGACCGTAGTGCGTGCTCTCTCGTGTCTCTTGTTCGACGAGTGGATTTCGAAAAAGCGGTGGGGCTGCCGCGAAGAACACTTCCCGACAGGAGCCTGAGCTGAGTGCATCCGGATAACCTGTTCAGCGAACGCAGAAAACAGAGGGAAGAAACTGCTGGTTATTGTAGTGCAGCTGTTGGATAGAAGTGAGGCAATATGATCGTGAAACAGCACATGTTCCTGACCCTCTACAGCATCTTCGGGATCGCCCTAAAAGGTACCCTTTATTTGCAGTTATTTGAGAATTTCAACAGTTTGCTTTGAGGATACTTTCCTTAATGTCTTAAGTTGTGGGAAGTATGGAATGTCCGTAAAGAAGTAGAAAAGCGGAAATTTTCTATTTGCGCACTGCTATGAATGCGAGTGCTGTGGATTGGCGATTACGGCATTTCCATATTTGTGTCGAGGGACTTTCAGCGATCGTGATGAGAATCAATATGCAGGCGGACCACACTTTAAATGAACTGAAAAGTTCTGCCTTCGCAGTAAGACTGTGATGTTTACACTGCAAGACGTTTTCTTAACCGTTTAGTACAAGACTGGCAGCTTGGCAGTAAACACCTCGTTTGTGGACTGTGAAGTGTTTGGGGAATTGATGTTGTATGTACACAAATGTACTGTTTATAAGCATCCGATTTTAGTATATTTAACAGTGTATAAAGTGTCAGCAGTTTGATTACGGTAGAATTTCCATAGCCAATATTTTATTAGTGCCTTGGAACTTCTTGCAAGAAAATACGTATTCATTAGGTCATTATTCATATTTTGGTATTTTAGTTGTTGTTAATCATCCGTGTTACAGTAGATCTCCATCTATAGATGTCCAATATAGAGAATTAGTCATTTACTCTTTACAACTTGGTTTGGAAATAGAGGTTGGGAAGCGGGTATTTGCAGCGGTCCGCATCTTGGTGTCGTGGTAGCATCAGCATTATGATTCTTGACTAGACTACCCCTGCTTACAATGCTTACAACACTTATAGGCGATGAGTTGTCTAGCCTTATCCAGAGGCAGTTTGTAAAAAGTAGCCTATAATGGAACATATACAAAGTACAGTGAATCTAATGCAGGGAATTGTTGATGTGGATCTGTGGCTACACTTTTTTTGTCTATCTTTATTTTAACGTTTACAGCATTAGCCCACTAACAACAAAAAGGATCAAGGTCGCGGGGTCAGGTTATGGGTGACAACAGTAAAACAGTTGTCGTGTGCGCATGTGTGGATTGCCTAATTGCTTTTTGTCGTGTTGGCTTTTCGCGCTCTCCGAGGGCTTCATTCGTCAAGTACTTTGGAAGAGCCACCGCCCGTTTTTACCTTGGGGCAACAAACAATATGCGGCAATTAGGCTGACTTATTTTGGGTGGCAGGCTACAAGTTAACCCTCATAGCAGTAGACAGACAATCAAGCAAATAAAAACAAACAAAGGACACTCAGTGTAAGCAGGTGCAAAAGCCACATCACCAACATTCCCCACCCCCACCCCACGCCCTCTCTCTCTTTCTCTCTCTCTCTCACACACACAGACACACACTCACCCACACACACCCCTCTATGGCTCTCTCAAAGCAGAAATGTTTACACAGTAAACATGACACCATATTCTGTTCGCTGGCTCAGATATTAAGATGTGAGGTGTGTGTGTGTAACCTACTATATGAACAATAGAGAATAAGACAAAGCAGAATGATATGTGGAATATCTCCTAAAGCATGTTTCTATTCATAAGTTAGGATGTTGTTGAGGTGACCGTCACATCCTTTACCAAAACAGTAAACCTGTGTGGATTTTATGTTTTCTGTGTTTTTTTTCTGTTGAGGATCACATCATATCATGCAGCAAAATATAGACTACATAGGTTGACAGGTATTCTGACAAGCAGGACTTTGGGTTAGTTGCTGTATCACTCACAAAGTCCTGCCATTAAAAAAAAACGTGATTTCTTTCTCTCATAAACCTTGTTACTTGCATCCCAAGGTCTCTGTTCACTCACTCCTTTATAATGGTTTATTTACTTGTAACTGTGTGTTTGTATAATGTATTCTCACTTTACCGATCGGTTGCTGAGGTTCAGTGTCCTCTCTGCAACCCAAGCCCTGACTTAACCAGTGCTGTGTGCAATGCTTTGCTAGGCTGTGTGTGCTACATTTACATTTACATTTATGCATTTAGCAGACGCTTTTATCCAAAGCGACTTACAAAAAGAGGATAACAGTCAAGCTACATAGCAGAAACCTTAAAGAGCTTAGTGCTAGGGAATAGTGCTTCAGTTCACTTTAGTGCTAGGATAGAAGATGTTCTCTGTAACTCTGTAGCTATTGTAACTTTGCTGTTTGCATGATTGGCAAGCCACCTGTGAAATTGTTCAGTTAACGCTAATGTTGTGTTGCCACTGTAGCGGTAGCAGGGTGATAGCTGTGCAGTAAGTATGTTGGTAAACCTTTCTGCCGACACAGACATGCTAGCGAGTGAAACTGGGCTTCTGTCCCGCTGGCTTGCCCGCTCCACTCCCAGGCTGTGGTGCTGCTGAGTCGCAGGGTTGAGGCTGGGCATTTGCATGAGCTGGACTGTGCAGGACTTAAGCAGGTTACTCTGTCAGGTTACACAGTCCTATTTCTATTTCCATTTTGAGGTAATTGCAAACTGTTTATAGATTCTTTTTTGATGTTTCCGTGCTTTTCTATTGTTCCATATCACAGTGCTGCTAAATTTAGGAGGCATGCGCTTAATCTTAGTTAATTACATTTAATTGTTAGTATAGGGTGTTTTTTTTTTACTTTTTGTGTCCCAGTTTTAATTCTCTCAGTTAAAGCAGAATAAGAACATTGGAGAACAGACCGACACCACCTGCTTGACACAGAAAAAAGGTCTTTCTTGTGTGTAAATAGCGTCCAAAGAGCTCAATTAAGAACAGCTTTGTTAAAAGGGTTAAAATGGTTGAATTTGGCCCGCTAATGAGTCGGAGGAACTGGTTTACTGCAGTGAAGGCTCTTGAGCTCTTATTGCTCACGTGGTGGATAGGATGAACCATAACAATCAGAGTTTGATGACCATGCTTGCTTTGCATAAGCTTAGCATAGCAGTGACTATTGTGGGCTTGTCACTTTAAACCCGTTCGTTTATGACCACCTTGGGGCGGGATGTGAAGACATGTTGAAGGTTGAGGGAGGGAGGGAGGGAGGGAGGGGGAGAGTCTGTTTCATATGACATTTATTTTGAGTCCAAAATAGTGTCTGTAGGAAACATCAATTCAATCGTTGAATTCATTAGCTGAACTCTAAAAAAGTTCCATTGAATACCCAAAAACATCCTGAGCAGAACATTACACTTTAGGCTGAGATGAGACTGAAACAACAGCTTAACAAAATAAGCTTTTCAGTAGGAGCAAGGCAAAAAAACTGAAAAAGTAAGAAGTCCTGGAATCTCATGATGAGTTTTCCTATTGCAGGCTGGCCTGGTGATGGAGGCTTTGTGTGATGCAGTATTACGTCTGTGGCCTTAGCGGGAGACTCTCCAGGGTCTGTGCCTCCCTCGAGGCAGCAGCTGGGCTGCTATAAGTGAGGATAATTATGTACACCCGGCACTGGAATGGGAAACAACTCTTCATGCATTGTTGCTGCTGCCGTGTTCTGTGTAGAGACAGGAGCCTTTATTGGGTTTAATGGAGCCATTCGTTGTTGCCTCGTCACGAAGCTCCTCAGCAAGTGGGAGGCACTGACGCGACTGTTTTCCTGCTTGTGGCCTCGCTCGCAGCGCAGTCGCGTCTGTTGCATAACACAATGCTGTATGGAACCGAAGACTGGAGACTCTCTCACGGCGCGCAGATATCCGTTTGCGAAATGTAAAATGGATTTTGATTCAGTGCCAGTCGGCCAGTTGCCTCTCGGCAACTGGGAGGCGTTAAGGCAAGAAATGGGCACAGAACCATCTTTCAGTGCCTCTTCTGCCTCTGCTGATGCATGGTTCAGTTTGCACTAGCCTGGTTCAGAAGCCCAAGCCCTGAATCGACCTGCACATGGGTGGTAGATGCTGCGAAAGACACCAAAACACAGATAATGCAAAACATTTGAGTTTTTTTCCCCGGTCGCTCAGTGGGTGAGGGATTTTGTTATAAATGGCCATCTCCCTATGGCAGAATAATAACCAGATCAATAGGAACTGCCGGGCAGATCTGCAGCCTTTCTTCAGCTGTCAGATACCTGGCCAGATGCCTACAGAGGAGTTTTTCCCAGCGGACAGGACGAGGCTTAAGCCTTTTGAATGGCTGCCGTAGGGTGTATGGGGGGTGTGCATTAGTTTAGGGTGGGAAAGCTGACCGTAACAAGGAGGTGGAAAGAGAGGTGGTTGTAAACAACATTTTCTCAAGAGAAGACAGTTGTTGTTTTGTTTTTTTTTAAGTCGGGTTGGCTTGTCAAGTAGATGAGGTCAAAATCATTTGCGTCAGTTCCAATGTTTTCTTTCCCATGAGGAAAGCATCTCTCAAGATAGAGAGCAGTTCAGGCGAACATGCCTTTTTCTCTTCCCACAACACTAATAACGGAGAAACCATTTTGACCAAAATCCTTACAGATATACATTTGACAATTTGTTAAAGGAGAAATCCAGTGCGAATGAATTAGTAGCAATTTTGTTGATGTTTACCCACTACAGTCTGTAAAAAAAAGGAACCAGGAAATTTGCTGCACCATACAGTAGAACGAAAGGTAAGTTGGCAGCTAAAGTTAACTGAATGGGGCATAGGAAAGTGAAATTGAAAATGATTCACTATTTGATCTATGTTTCTTATGATTCCCAATTGACCTCGAGCAACAAAGCTATGGATTGTCGCACTGGATTTCTTGTTTTATTGTAATCTCAAATATCCAGAATATTAAGTGTTTTACTACTACAAACTACATCCTGGCTTCATTATTGAAATCTTTTCCCCTTTAAAATGGGATGGATTCCTACTAAAACAAGGGCTCTCCTCCATCTCTGCTGTTGTTGACTGAACCACACTCATAAGCAGGGGGAGACTAGTGTGATGTGTCTCTTTTGGATCTCTGCCCAGCTTCCTCGAAAGCAACACAGACTGAGCAGCCGATGCCGTGCTGATTAGTCCTTATAGATGAACAGGGCCTAGTTGTGGCGGTGGCCCCTTCATCTCCTGTCTGCGTGCTGTATGCTGGGCTGCCTCCCCCCCATGCATGTCCAGCTTTCTCCTCTAACACTTTTGTTGGAACAGTTCTGAACTCTTGAAACAACCGAAATAGTTTGAAATCATTTTCTTTGGCTTGATTAAAGAGGAGGCATCAGATTTTTTTTGCTATGAGCGAATTAAATTAAAATTAACATAAATTATCAGGTTATAAGTGGGTTGCTTGATCAGTTTTTTTATGGTGATGTTTTCAGATGCAGTGGGCTGTCTGTGTAGAATATGTATCGTCAGTTCTGCATATGAGCACATGCAAAAGTTAATTTAAATACCGACCATGCAGCAAGCTTTTCCAGACCTAGTAGAGGCAGCCTTTTAAGTGTGGCTGTAATCGAGTAGACTACAGTAAGGAGAAATTCATACCCGAAACATAACATTGAGTGAATTGGATGGGTTGGTGGATCACATTTGGACCATATGTGTGGTTAGTTTGTGTTTTACTGTGTGTGTGTTTGGTGTGTGTGTGTTGTACTGTGTATGTGTTAAGTTAAGTCAAGTTAAGTCACTTTTTGTGGCGCATTGTGTGAGGTATACTGTCTGTTGTGCAGTGTCTGTGGTGCTTTGCGTGTGGGGAGTTTTTCTGTGTGTGTGGTGCCTTGTGTGAGGCATACTGTCTGTTGTGCAGTGTGTGTGTGTGTGTGTGTGTGTGTATGTATGTGTAATGACTTCCTACTTTTCTGCACCAGGTGCTCTGTGGTCTCTGCAGGTGTTTGTGACTCAGGGTATTCCCCTTGTGAATTGTTGCCAGATGTAAAGCAGCCCAGAGCCACATCCAGGTGTGAGCAGATTCAGCAGCACCGGTGGTCCTCCTCCGCGGGCCGACTGGGTGAATCGCTGCCCCGTCAGAGTATTTTTAGTAGCATGGGCTATCCGTGGCAGCTCACACATCAGAATTGTCACTTTTTTGTTGTTTTGCTGGTGAATCCTCGGCAGAAACAGCAGCACTGCATATCTTGTTTGAGTCCGAGCTGGTGTTAGCTGGATTAAGTGATGGATTTGGCAGAGAAACATAGTGTGGCTGAGGAACGGGGATCCGTTTAGTCAGACTCAGCAACACCATGTTCACGAGAGCCCACAGCTCACACAGCACAGCAAACAGGGCTGAGGAGGGCACGGTGTGTGTGTGTGTGTGTGTGTGTGTGTGTGTCTGTGGTGTGTGTATGTGTGTGTGTGTGTGTGCCAGTATTTTAGACAGGAAGGAATGGGTTGCAGGCAGCCATTCAAACGCTAATGAGCCCTAGCACTATTGTGACATGGTTGCAGATGAAAGAGAGATAGAAAAACACGTGTCAGGAAAGAAAACAGTGTAATTGCATAAAAATAAAAACGCCTAAAAAACCTGCAGGGCAAGAAGTAAAGTCCTCCGGGGCAGATGGGTAACCCTCCCCCCACATACACACACACACACACACACACACACACACACACACACACACACACAGAGACATACATGCCCCCCGTGGGCTTCTTCTTCTGTGGGCACCTGAGTGGTAGTCATCCATCAGATCCGTCGCTTGCTCACACGCTGGCACCTGGGAAAGGATTTCCCCTGATCAAAGGCCCTCGTTTGTTCTCTCGGATATGAAGACAAGAGTTAAAACAAAAAGGTAGGTGGAGGTGGAGGTTGAGGTGCCTGACATGGAGACGAGACGTGGCTTTCCTCTGCAACGGATTGCTGGGGGAAAAAAAGGAAATCTACTGCTGTTTGAGCCTTCTAACAGTAGACTTCTGCTCAGCTGGCTTGTGATGTGTTGATAAAACAGCCTGAATTATTTATTTTTCTTTGTCTTAATGAAAGCACCTAGCATCAGATTTTTTTGCTAGGAGCTAATTAAATTAGCAGTAATAAGTCATAAATGTAAACTGGGTAATTTGTTATTTTCTTGAAACTGATGTTTTTCAGGTGCAGATGGTTGTCTTTGCAGATCACAGTCTTTCGGTTCTGTATATGAACACATTTCAGGCTTCAGTAGTTCACTCAGTGTACAGATGTTGTGGACCTGTTCAGAGGACAACTTTCTCAGTCAATGCCTATGTGGCAGATTGCCATTGGCACTCATATGAGGCTGGTCTGAAACAGATGTGCTGTGTAAGAGTTGGAAATGGGCCGTATCTGGCCCGGGTGCATACATTAGACTAGTCAGAGTGCTCAACGGGGATCCTTATATAAGCCGTCTCCTCTTCGCTGAATGTGTTTGTGCTGCATGTCTGGATAGGCTGTAATATGTATGGATTAGGGGAAATAAAGGTGTGTTGGTGAATAATGCTGTTTGGTTACGTGTGTGTGTGTGTTTGTATGTGTGTGAGTGAGAAAGGGAGGGAGAGAGAGAACAAGTGTGTCTATGAGAGTGAGAGAGAGAGATATAGAGGGAGCACATCACTTAATCCTATGGCCTGCAATAACAGCTTGCAGGTGCAACTTCATGAAAGATTATTTTACACAATTGTTGTTCTCGCCTGCTCTTCCCCCGCTTCTCTTGCTCTCTCTCTCTCTCTCTCTCTCTCTCTCTCTCTGCGCCCCTTCTTCCTTAGGTGCTGGATGCACTCTCTTCTAATGCTCCTATTCAAGCCTTTCTGGTTTGTTTAAATGCTGTGGCTGAAAGTATTACTCTGTGAATAAATCTACTGCTGACTCTGTACCAGTGCTTGACATCCCTTAAATGTACAATAAAGACATCCTGTGTACTGCTGGGCCATAAATGGGATGAAAAGGGACTTGGTTTTTGCATATGAAGTCATTTGGGGTGAGTTATGCAGTCGTTCATACACATTAATGCAGGGATGCAGTAGACTGTAAAATGTTTGAATGTGTTGTCAACAGGGTGAGTTCAGTGAAGGGCCATCTGCCTTATGAAATTGACACCTTCATATGCTGTTACCAATTAACCAGAGAAAGAACATGATGCTTGTGGCAATGTGTGAAGGACCATTGTCACAAAGCTGCCAACGAACCTCAACAGGCACCAGGTTTCTCTCACTCTCTCTTATTCTCCCACTGTTTCTCTCACTCTCTCTCTCATTCTCCATCTCTGTCTCTCTCTAAACCACATAACAAGATGGGAGGACAACCAATGTACCATATGGAATAAGAAGAGTTTCTGAAATTACATTATATATATATATACACACACACAGTAGTAGTAATTTATACTACAGTTTTCTAGAATCTCCTGAAAAATCAGTCTGTCTATTTTACAGTTTCCTTGGCCTAGTAGCTTATTTTTAGTGAGAGACTGTATATGTGTGTGTGTGTGTGTGTGTGTGTGTGTGTGTAAGAGGAGGGACCTGTGATGCTCTTTGGGGGAAGAGTGCAGACCACATACACTGATAACCAATTTGCGCACGACACCACCGGGGAGTTCGTTTTTAATTAGATACTCATGAAATCCCACCAAAAGCCTGTAGCCTATTTCCCATCATGCCCTGTGTGGAAGAAATGGAAGGAAGAAAGAATTAAAGAAAGCAAACTCTGAAATGTTAATAAAACCTGCCCTGCTGAATCAACACAGGGTGATGTGGGCAGAGGAAGGTTGACGGGTAGGGAGGGCTTGTTTAAATAACTTACTCACTGTTACATCCTCAGAGCCCACATCCACAGACACCCCCTAAAGCCTTCACACAAAGGCTCAGTTCAATTCAGTTGTTTCATTAGAACCATGCCCCAGCATTCTCTTCCATTGTTTCATTAGAACCCTGCCCCAGCATTCTATTTAAATGTTCCATTATAACCCTGCCGTGGCATTCTATTCCATTGTTCTAGTAGAACCCTGCCTCAGCATTCTGTTCCATTGTTCCATTAGAACCCTGCCCACTAGTGCCAAATTCTGGCGTTGCCGCCTGTTGATTGCGATTCAAGTCTTATGTCAAAGTCGTTTGATAGAAATGGATTGGTGATAGGCTACTATGCTGTGTTCGCTGCCTGCAGTGTATTGCTGGTGTGTCGCTGGCGTGTGGAGGCAAATGAAATGGTCTTATTTAAAAGTTCTCTGCAATGGTGTCTGAGCCCATGTGCTAAGGCCATTGGCTTTTAGCCTTCCCTGAGAACAGGGAGAATAGGACAGGAATAGAAGGCTGTGTGTTGATGCATTTTTGAGTTAATTATCTCCTGATTATACATTATTGGTACTCAACATAAAATGAAAAAATATACATAAATGATAAATGAAGGGTTTAGACAACCCATGGACAAGTTGGGACTTCCTGTCTCAGTGTTTGTGTGTGTGAGTAGTGAGGGTATGCATGTGCATGAGCGCATAAGTATGTTTAAGCATGTAAGTGTGTGTGTGTGTGTGTGTGTGTGTGTGAGTGTGTCTGACAGACATGTTGGGAGTGTGTTGGGGGATTAGTTCTTGATGCCATGTCATGTTGGATCCTTACCTTACCTTAGATGACTGCCTACCCCCTCCCAAAGCCATCTGTCTCCTCCCATCAAACACACGCACACACACACACACACACACACACACACACACACACAGAAACACACACACACACATACACACAGAATTATGTACAGACAAGGTCCTCTATAGGCTTAGCATAGGATAGGGGTTAAAATAGTTTTTCACATTCAGTTACCTCAATGTGAGTCTAAGCTTTGTCATGTCCCATGGCCTGGGTTCAACGAATGAAGATCAAAACATCTCTGTTTGTTTGTATTTTTTAAGTTATTGTTTAACTTGCTTCAGTTGTGTCGGTATACTCTTTCAGGTGAACAAAACAACGTTGGAAGAAGCCTGGTGGCAGTACTGAGTTGCAAAACGGAATCAGGCCTAAAGATAAGATAGTGGAATCAAGCCTATTGGAAGGACTCTGTAGTAGATATAACACATGTATTTACATCGTATGTACATTTTGGCTTCAGTAGCAGCACGCTTATGTCTATTGGTGACTGTTGAGGATCTCATTTTGCACAGATGTGTTATGTGAAAACAAAACGCACGGTCTGTATTGATGAAATTGGTTATTAATTATATATGACAATAATAAATTGGTAATAATAATACAATTCTAAATTGATCAGAAGAAAACAGCATGGTATGTCAAGATTTACAGACTGCCATTTTTCATGGCTGCCACGTCATTCATCCGCCTGCTCTGTTTTCGCCCAAACGTTGTTTCTCTGTGTCCTTTAGCCACTCACAGCAACATGAAGGCAGTATGACGGCGAAATAGTCTAGACCCGGTGATGCGAGCGATGGAACCGGACAGAACTAGTTCACATCCTCGCCTGGGTTGCTTTCTTCTTTCCTCTGCCTGTCGTCTCACACTCTGCCATCATCTTGAGTCGTGGCTGTGGATAAAGAGATAGACGGCGGCCTTGTATTTAGCACGATGCAACACCACAGAGCACAGCTCAGCTCAGCTCTCAAGCCACTTACTGGGGGTTTAATCACTCAAAGTTTGCTGATAGGAAATCTTACTTTGCACTGAGTTATGGAGAGGCATTTTTAGTAGGCCGTTTCAGTGCCTAATGTCGTGAATCAATTTTGCATGTGGTCTCTTTCTCTTAACTCGGTTGTCCCTTCGTGATTGATATTGTCTTTCATTTTTCCAAGGAGAAATGGGCGAATGCATTACATGAAACGAACCACCTATAAACGAGTCACCTAAAGCTTATTGTTGGGTTGAGTTGAGACCCACACTACTCAATGATGATTCAGAGA